>CAMZJU010000204.1:0-27925 GCA_947311025.1 Lypha dubia
GGAAAAAACATCAAAAATCTTACGAGCCGTTCCCGAGTAATCACACCTTCTCCAAATTGGCCAAAAAAAGCGTTGCTGATGTTTCCTGGAAATTACACTTAAAATCCTACGAGCCGTTCCCGAGTAATCACACCTTCTCCAAATTAGAAAAAAAAGCGTTGCTGATTTTTCCTGGAAAATACACTAAAAATCCTACGAGCCGTTCCCGAGTAATCCCATCTTCTCCAAATTGGCCAAAAAAAGCGTTGCTGATGTTTCCTGGAAAAAACATCAAAAATCTTACGAGCCGTTCCCGAGTAATCCCATCTTCTCCAAATTGGCCAAAAAAAAGCGTTGCTGATTTTTCCTGGAAATTACACTTAAAATCCTACGAGCCGTTCCCGAGTAATCACACCTTCTCCAAATTAGAAAAAAAAGCGTTGCTGATTTTTCCTGGAAAATACACTAAAAATCCTACGAGCCGTTCCCGAGTAATCACACCTTCTCCAAATTGGCCAAAAAAAAGCGTTGCTGATTTTTCCTGGAAAATACACTAAAAATCCTACGAGCCGTTCCCGAGTAATCACACCTTCTCCAAATTGGCCAAAAAAAGCGTTGCTGATTTTTCCTGGAAAATACACTAAAAATCCTACGAGCCGTTCCCGAGTAATCCCAATTTGGATTGGCCAAAAAAAGCGTTGCTGATGTTTCCTGGAAAAAACATCAAAAATCTTACGAGCCGTTCCCGAGTAATCACACCTTCTCCAAATTGGCCAAAAAAAGCGTTGCTGATGTTTCCTGGAAAAAACATCAAAAATCTTACGAGCCGTTCCCGAGTAATCACACCTTCTCCAAATTGGCCAAAAAAAGCGTTGTTGATTTTTCCTGGAAAAAACATCAAAAATCTTACGAGCCGTTCCCGAGTAATCACACCTTCTCCAAATTGGCCAAAAAAAGCGTTGCTGATTTTTCCTGGAAAAAACATCAAAAATTCTACGAGCCGTTCCCGAGTAATCACACCTTATCCAAATTGGCCAAAAAAAGCGTTGCTGATTTTTCCTGGAAAATACACTAAAAATCCTACGAGCCGTTCCCGAGTAATCACACCTTCTCCAAATTGGCCAAAAAAAGCGTTGCACATTTTTCCTGGAAAATACACTAAAAATCTTACGAGCCGTTCCGGAGTAGTCCCATCTTCTCCAAATTAGCAAAAAAAAAGCGTTGCTGATTTTTCCTGGAAAATATATTAAAAATTTTATGAGCCGTTCCCGAGTAATCACACCTTCTCCAAATTGGCAAAAAAAAGCGTTGCTGATTTTTCCTGGAAAATACACTAAAAATCTTACGAGCCGTTCCCAAGTAATCACACCTTCTCCAAATTGGCCAAAAAAAAAGCGTTGCTGATTTTTCCTGGAAAAAACATCAAAAATCTTACGAGCCGTTTCCGAGTAATCACACCTTCTCCAAATTGGCCAAAAAAAAGCGTTGCTGATTTTTCCTGGAAAATACACTAAAAATCCTACGAGCCGTTTCCGAGTAATCACACCTTCTCCAAATTGGCCAAAAAAAGCGTTGCTGATTTTTCCTGGAAAATACACTAAAAATCCTACGAGCCGTTCCCGAGTAATCCCATCTTCTCCAAATTGGCCAAAAAAAAGCGTTGCTGATTTTTCCTGAAAAATACACTAAAAAACCTACGAGCCGTTCCCCGAGTAATCACACCTTCTCCAAATTGGCCAAAAAAAAAACCTTGCTGATTTTTCCTGGAAAATACACTAAAAATCTTACGAGCCGTTCCCGAGTAATCACACCTTCTCCAAATTGGCCAAAAAAAAGCGTTGCTGATTTTTCCTGGAAAATACACTAAAAATCCTACGAGCCGTTTCCGAGTAATCACACCTTCTCCAAATTGGCCAAAAAAAGCGTTGCTGATTTTTCCTGGAAAATACACTAAAAATCCTACGAGCCGTTCCCGAGTAATCCCATCTTCTCCAAATTGGCCAAAAAAAAGCGTTGCTGATTTTTCCTGAAAAATACACTAAAAAACCTACGAGCCGTTCCCGAGTAATCCCATCTTCTCCAAATTGGCCAAAAAAAAACCTTGCTGATGTTTCCTGGAAAAAACATCAAAAATCCTACGAGCCGTTCCCGAGTAATTCCATCTTCTCCAAATTAGCAAAAAAAAACGTTGCTGATGTTTCCTGGAAAAAACATCAAAAATCTTACGAGCCGTTCCCGAGTAATCACACCTTCTCCAAATTGGCCAAAAAAAGCGTTGCTGATGTTTCCTGGAAAAAACATCAAAAATCTTACGAGCCGTTCCCGAGTAATCACACCTTCTCCAAATTGGCCAAAAAAAAGCGTTGCTGATTTTTCCTGGAAAATACACTAAAAAACCTACGAGCCGTTCCCGAGTAATCCCATCTTCTCCAAATTGGCCAAAAAAAAGCGTTGCTGATTTTTCTTGGAAAAAACATCAAAAATCCTACGAGCCGTTCCCGAGTAATCCCATCTTCTCCAAATTAGCAAAAAAAAGCGTTGCTGATTTTTCCTGGAAAATATATTAAAAATTTTATGAGCCGTTCCCGAGTAATCACACCTTCTCCAAATTGGCCAAAAAAAAGCGTTCTGATTTTTCCTGGAAAAAACATCAAAAATCCTACGAGCCGTTCCCGAGTAATCCCATCTTCTCCAAATTAGCAAAAAAAAAGCGTTGCTGATTTTTCCTGGAAAATATATTAAAAATTTTATGAGCCGTTCCCGAGTAATCACACCTTCTCCAAATTGGCCAAAAAAAGCGTTGTTGATTTTTCCTGGAAAATACACTAAAAATCCTACGAGCCGTTTCCGAGTAATCACAGCTTCTCCAAATTGGCCAAAAAAAGCGTTGCTGATTTTTCCTGGAAAAAACATCAAAAATCTTACGAGCCGTTCCCGAGTAATCACACCATCTCCAAATTGGCCAAAAAAAAGCGTTGCTGATTTTTCCTGGAAAATACACTAAAAATCTTACGAGCCGTTCCCGAGTAATCACACCTTCTCCAAATTGGCAAAAAAAAAGCGTTGCTGATTTTTCCTGGAAAAAACATCAAAAATCTTACGAGCCGTTCCCGAGTAATCCCATCTTCTCCAAATTGGCCAAAAAAAAGCGTTGCTGATTTTTCCTGGAAATTACACTTAAAATCCTACGAGCCGTTCCCGAGTAATCACACCTTCTCCAAATTAGAAAAAAAAGCGTTGCTGATTTTTCCTGGAAAATACACTAAAAATCCTACGAGCCGTTCCCGAGTAATCACACCTTCTCCAAATTGGCCAAAAAAAAGCGTTGCTGATTTTTCCTGGAAAATACACTAAAAATCCTACGAGCCGTTCCCGAGTAATCACACCTTCTCCAAATTGGCCAAAAAAAGCGTTGCTGATTTTTCCTGGAAAATACACTAAAAATCCTACGAGCCGTTCCCGAGTAATCCCATCTTCTCCAAATTGGCCAAAAAAAGCGTTGCTGATGTTTCCTGGAAAAAACATCAAAAATCTTACGAGCCGTTCCCGAGTAATCACACCTTCTCCAAATTGGCCAAAAAAAGCGTTGCTGATGTTTCCTGGAAAAAACATCAAAAATCTTACGAGCCGTTCCCGAGTAATCACACCTTCTCCAAATTGGCCAAAAAAAGCGTTGTTGATTTTTCCTGGAAAAAACATCAAAAATCTTACGAGCCGTTCCCGAGTAATCACACCTTCTCCAAATTGGCCAAAAAAAGCGTTGCTGATTTTTCCTGGAAAAAACATCAAAAATTCTACGAGCCGTTCCCGAGTAATCACACCTTATCCAAATTGGCCAAAAAAAGCGTTGCTGATTTTTCCTGGAAAATACACTAAAAATCCTACGAGCCGTTCCCGAGTAATCACACCTTCTCCAAATTGGCCAAAAAAAGCGTTGCACATTTTTCCTGGAAAATACACTAAAAATCTTACGAGCCGTTCCGGAGTAGTCCCATCTTCTCCAAATTAGCAAAAAAAAGCGTTGCTGATTTTTCCTGGAAAATATATTAAAAATTTTATGAGCCGTTCCCGAGTAATCACACCTTCTCCAAATTGGCAAAAAAAAAGCGTTGCTGATTTTTCCTGGAAAATACACTAAAAATCTTACGAGCCGTTCCCAAGTAATCACACCTTCTCCAAATTGGCCAAAAAAAAGCGTTGCTGATTTTTCCTGGAAAAAACATCAAAAATCTTACGAGCCGTTTCCGAGTAATCACACCTTCTCCAAATTGGCCAAAAAAAAGCGTTGCTGATTTTTCCTGGAAAATACACTAAAAATCTTACGAGCCGTTCCCAAGTAATCACACCTTCTCCAAATTGGCCAAAAAAAAAACCTTGCTGATTTTTCCTGGAAAATACACTAAAAATCTTACGAGCCGTTCCCGAGTAATCACACCTTCTCCAAATTGGCCAAAAAAAGCGTTGCTGATTTTTCCTGGAAAAAACATCAAAAATCTTACGAGCCGTTCCCGAGTAATCACACCTTCTCCAAATTGGCCAAAAAAAGCGTTGCTGATTTTTCCTGGAAAATACACTAAAAAACCTACGAGCCGTTCCCGAGTAATCACACCTTCTCCAAATTGGCCAAAAAAAAACCTTGCTGATTTTTCCTGGAAAATACACTAAAAAACCTACGAGCCGTTCCCGAGTAATCACACCTTATCCAAATTGGCCAAAAAAAGCGTTGCTGATTTTTCCTGGAAAAAACATCAAAAATCTTACGAGCCGTTCCCGAGTAATCACACCTTCTCCGAATTGGCCAAAAAAAGCGTTGCTGATTTTTCCTGGAAAAAACATCAAAAATCTTACGAGCCGTTCCCGAGTAATCACACCTTCTCCAAATTGGCCAAAAAAAGCGTTGCTGATTTTTCCTGGAAAATACACTAAAAAACCTACGAGCCGTTCCCGAGTAATCCCATCTTCTCCAAATTGGCCAAAAAAAAGCGTTGCTGATTTTTCCTGGAAAATACACTAAAAATCTTACGAGCCGTTCCCGAGTAATCCCATCTTCTCCAAATTAGCAAAAAAAAGCGTTGCTGATTTTTCCTGGAAAATATATTAAAAATTTTATGAGCCGTTCCCGAGTAATCACACCTTCTCCAAATTGGCCAAAAAAAGCGTTGTTGATTTTTCCTGGAAAATACACTAAAAATCCTACGAGCCGTTCCCGAGTAATCACAGCTTCTCCAAATTGGCCAAAAAAAGCGTTGCTGATTTTTCCTGGAAAAAACATCAAAAATCTTACGAGCCGTTCCCGAGTAATCACACCATCTCCAAATTGGCCAAAAAAAAGCGTTGCTGATTTTTCCTGGAAAATACACTAAAAATCTTACGAGCCGTTCCCGAGTAATCACACCTTCTCCAAATTGGCCAAAAAAAAGCGTTGCTGATTTTTCCTGGAAAAAACATCAAAAATCTTACGAGCCGTTCCCGAGTAATCCCATCTTCTCCAAATTGGCCAAAAAAAAGCGTTGCTGATTTTTCCTGGAAATTACACTTAAAATCCTACGAGCCGTTCCCGAGTAATCACACCTTCTCCAAATTAGAAAAAAAAGCGTTGCTGATTTTTCCTGGAAAATACACTAAAAATCCTACGAGCAGTTCCCGAGTAATCACACCTTCTCCAAATTGGCAAAAAAAAAGCGTTGCTGATTTTTCCTGGAAAATACACTAAAAATCCTACGAGCCGTTCCCGAGTAATCACACCTTCTCCAAATTGGCCAAAAAAAGTGTTGCTGATTTTTCCTGGAAAATACACTAAAAATCCTACGAGCCGTTCCCGAGTAATCACACCTTCTCCAAATTGGCCAAAAAAAAGCGTTGCTGATTTTTCCTGGAAAATACACTAAAAATCCTACGAGCAGTTCCCGAGTAATCACACCTTCTCCAAATTGGCCAAAAAAAAGCGTTGCTGATTTTTCCTGGAAAATACACTAAAAAACCTACGAGCCGTTCCCGAGTAATCACACCTTCTCCAAATTGGCCAAAAAAAAGCGTTGCTGATTTTTCCTGGAAAAAACATCAAAAATCTTACGAGCCGTTCCCGAGTAATCACACCTTCTCCAAATTGGCCAAAAAAAGCGTTGCTGATTTTTCCTGGAAAAAACATCAAAAATCTTACGAGCCGTTCCCGAGTAATCCCATCTTCTCCAAATTGGCCAAAAAAAAGCGTTGCTGATTTTTCCTGGAAAATACACTAAAAAACCTACGAGCCGTTCCCGAGTAATCACACCTTCTCCAAATTGGCCAAAAAAAGCGTTGTTGATTTTTCCTGGAAATTACACTAAAAATCTAACGAGCCGTTCCCGAGTAATCACACCTTCTCCAAATTGGCCAAAAAAAGCGTTGTTGATTTTTCCTGGAAAATACACTAAAAAACCTACGAGCCGTTCCCGAGTAATCACACCTTCTCCAAATTGGCCAAAAAAAGCGTTGTTGATTTTTCCTGGAAATTACACTAAAAATCTTACGAGCCGTTCCCGAGTAATCACACCTTCTCCAAATTAGAAAAAAAAGCGTTGCTGATTTTTCCTGGAAAAAACATCAAAAATCTTACGAGCCGTTCCCGAGTAATCCCATCTTCTCCAAATTGGCCAAAAAAAGCGTTGTTGATTTTTCCTGGAAAATACACTAAAAATCTTACGAGCCGTTCCCGAGTAATCACACGTTCTCCAAATTGGCCAAAAAAAGCGTTGTTGATTTTTCCTGGAAAAAACATCAAAAATCTTACGAGCCGTTCCCGAGTAATCACACCTTCTCCAAATTGGCCAAAAAAAGCGTTACTGATTTTTCCTGGAAAAAACATCAAAAATCCTACGAGCCGTTCCCGAGTAATCACACCTTATCCAAATTGGCCAAAAAAAGCGTTGCTGATTTTTCCTGGAAAATACACTAAAAATCCTACGAGCCGTTCCCGAGTAATCACACCTTCTCCAAATTGGCCAAAAAAAGCGTTGCACATTTTTCCTGGAAAATACACTAAAAATCTTACGAGCCGTTCCGGAGTAATCCCATCTTCTCCAAATTAGCAAAAAAAAGCGTTGCTGATTTTTCCTGGAAAATATATTAAAAATTTTATGAGCCGTTCCCGAGTAATCACACCTTCTCCAAATTGGCAAAAAAAAAGCGTTGCTGATTTTTCCTGGAAAATACACTAAAAATCTTACGAGCCGTTCCCGAGTAATCACACCTTCTCCAAATTGGCCAAAAAAAAGCGTTGCTGATTTTTCCTGGAAAAAACATCAAAAATCTTACGAGCCGTTTCCGAGTAATCACACCTTTTCCAAATTGGCCAAAAAAAAGCGTTGCTGATTT
Organism: Lypha dubia; assembly: GCA_947311025.1. Taxonomy (NCBI): domain Eukaryota; kingdom Metazoa; phylum Arthropoda; class Insecta; order Diptera; family Tachinidae; genus Lypha; species Lypha dubia. Next base: position 7,333 of record CAMZJU010000204.1, read on the forward strand.
TTCCTGGAAAATACACTAAAAATCCTACGAGCCGTTCCCGAGTAATCACACCTTCTCCAAATTGGCCAAAAAAAGCGTTGCTGATTTTTCCTGGAAAATACACTAAAAATCCTACGAGCCGTTCCCGAGTAATCCCATCTTCTCCAAATTGGCCAAAAAAAAGCGTTGCTGATTTTTCCTGAAAAATACACTAAAAAACCTACGAGCCGTTCCCGAGTAATCACACCTTCTCCAAATTGGCCAAAAAAAAACCTTGCTGATTTTTCCTGGAAAATACACTAAAAATCTTACGAGCCGTTCCCGAGTAATCACACCTTCTCCAAATTGGCCAAAAAAAGCGTTGCTGATTTTTCCTGGAAAAAACATCAAAAATCTTACGAGCCGTTCCCGAGTAATCACACCTTCTCCAAATTGGCCAAAAAAAGCGTTGCTGATTTTTCCTGGAAAAAACATCAAAAATCTTACGAGCCGTTCCCGAGTAATCACACCTTCTCCAAATTGGCCAAAAAAAGCGTTGCTGATTTTTCCTGGAAAATACACTAAAAAACCTACGAGCCGTTCCCGAGTAATCCCATCTTCTCCAAATTGGCCAAAAAAAGCGTTGCTGATTTTTCCTGGAAAAAAAATCAAAAATCTTACGAGCCGTTCCCGAGTAATCACACCTTCTCCAAATTGGCCAAAAAAAGCGTTGCTGATTTTTCCTGGAAAATACACTAAAAAACCTACGAGCCGTTCCCGAGTAATCACACCTTCTCCAAATTGGCCAAAAAAAAACCTTGCTGATTTTTCCTGGAAAATACACTAAAAAACCTACGAGCCGTTCCCGAGTAATCACACCTTATCCAAATTGGCCAAAAAAAGCGTTGCTGATTTTTCCTGGAAAAAACATCAAAAATCTTACGAGCCGTTCCCGAGTAATCACACCTTCTCCAAATTGGCCAAAAAAAGCGTTGCTGATTTTTCCTGGAAAAAACATCAAAAATCTTACGAGCCGTTCCCGAGTAATCACACCTTCTCCAAATTGGCCAAAAAAAGCGTTGCTGATTTTTCCTGGAAAATACACTAAAAAACCTACGAGCCGTTCCCGAGTAATCCCATCTTCTCCAAATTGGCCAAAAAAAAGCGTTGCTGATTTTTCCTGGAAAAAACATCAAAAATCCTACGAGCCGTTCCCGAGTATACCCATCTTCTCCAAATTAGCAAAAAAAAGCGTTGCTGATTTTTCCTGGAAAATATATTAAAAATTTTATGAGCCGTTCCCGAGTAATCACACCTTCTCCAAATTGGCCAAAAAAAGCGTTGTTGATTTTTCCTGGAAAATACACTAAAAATCCTACGAGCCGTTCCCGAGTAATCACAGCTTCTCCAAATTGGCCAAAAAAAGCGTTGCTGATTTTTCCTGGAAAAAACATCAAAAATCTTACGAGCCGTTCCCGAGTAATCACACCATCTCCAAATTGGCCAAAAAAAAGCGTTGCTGATTTTTCCTGGAAAATACACTAAAAATCTTACGAGCCGTTCCCGAGTAATCACACCTTCTCCAAATTGGCCAAAAAAAAGCGTTGCTGATTTTTCCTGGAAAATACACTAAAAAACCTACGAGCCGTTCCCGAGTAATCACACCTTCTCCAAATTGGCCAAAAAAAAGCGTTTCTGATTTTTCCTGGAAAATACACTAAAAAACCTACGAGCCGTTCCCGAGTAATCACACCTTCTCCAAATTGGCCAAAAAAAAACCTTGCTGATTTTTCCTGGAAAATACACTAAAAAACCTACGAGCCGTTCCCGAGTAATCACACCTTCTTCATATTGGCCAAAAAAAAGCGTTGCTGATTTTTCCTGGAAAATACACTAAAAAACCTACGAGCCGTTCCCGAGTAATCCCATCTTCTCCAAATTAGAAAAAAAGCGTTGCTGATTTTTCCTGGAAAAAACATCAAAAATCCTACGAGCCGTTCCCGAGTAATCACACCTTCTCCAAATTGGCCAAAAAAAGCGTTGTTGATTTTTCCTGGAAAATACACTAAAAATCTTACGAGCCGTTCCCGAGTAATCCCATCTTCTCCAAATTAGAAAAAAAGCGTTGCTGATTTTTCCTGGAAAATACACTAAAAATCTTACGAGCCGTTCCCGAGTAATCACACCTTCTCCAAATTGGCAAAAAAAAGCGTTGCTGATTTTTCCTGGAAAATACACTAAAAAACCTACGAGCCGTTCCCGAGTAATCCCATCTTCTCCAAATTAGAAAAAAAAGCGTTGCTGATTTTTCCTGGAAAATACACTAAAAAACCTACGAGCCGTTCCCGAGTAATCACACCTTCTCCAAATTGGCCAAAAAAAAGCGTTGCTGATTTTTCCTGGAAAATACACTAAAAAACTTACGAGCCGTTCCCGAGTAATCACACTTTCTCCAAATTGGCAAAAAAAAGCGTTGCTGATTTTTCCTGGAAAATACACTAAAAATCCTACGAGCCGTTCCCGAGTAATCCCATCTTCTCCAAATTAGAAAAAAAAGCGTTGCTGATTTTTCCTGGAAAATACACTAAAAATCCTACGAGCCGTTCCCGAGTAATCACACCTTCTCCAAATTGGCCAAAAAAAAACCTTGCTGATTTTTCCTGGAAAATACACTAAAAATCCTACGAGCCGTTCCCGAGTAATCACACCATCTCCAAATTGGCCAAAAAAAGCGTTGCTGATTTTTCCTGGAAAAAACATCAAAAATCCTACGAGCCGTTCCCGAGTAATCACACCTTCTCCAAATTGGCCAAAAAAAGCGTTGCTGATTTTTCCTGGAAAATACACTAAAAATCCTACGAGCCGTTCCCGAGTAATCACACCTTCTCCAAATTAGAAAAAAAAGCGTTGCTGATTTTTCCTGGAAAATACACTAAAAATCCTACGAGCCGTTCCCGAGTAATCACACCATCTCCAAATTGGCCAAAAAAAGCGTTGCTGATTTTTCCTGGAAAAAACATCAAAAATCCTACGAGCCGTTCCCGAGTAATCACACCTTCTCCAAATTGGCCAAAAAAAGCGTTGCTGATTTTTCCTGGAAAATACACTAAAAATCCTACGAGCCGTTCCCGAGTAATCACACCTTCTCCAAATTAGAAAAAAAAGCGTTGCTGATATTTCCTGGAAAATACACTAAAAATCCTACGAGCCGTTCCCGAGTAATCACACCTTCTCCAAATTGGCCAAAAAAAGCGTTGCACATTTTTCCTGGAAAATACACTAAAAATCTTACGAGCCGTTCCGGAGTAATCCCATCTTCTCCAAATTAGCAAAAAAAAGCGTTGCTGATTTTTCCTGGAAAATATATTAAAAATTTTATGAGCCGTTCCCGAGTAATCACACCTTCTCCAAATTGGCCAAAAAAAGCGTTGTTGATTTTTCCTGGAAAATACACTAAAAATCCTACGAGCCGTTCCCGAGTAATCACAGCTTCTCCAAATTGGCCAAAAAAAGCGTTGCTGATTTTTCCTGGAAAAAACATCAAAAATCTTACGAGCCGTTCCCGAGTAATCACACCTTCTCCAAATTGGCCAAAAAAAGCGTTGCTGATTTTTCCTGGAAAATATATTAAAAATTTTATGAGCCGTTCCCGAGCAATCACACCTTCTCCAAATTGGCCAAAAAAAAGCGTTGTTGATTTTTCCTGGAAAATACACTAAAAAACCTACGAGCCGTTCCCGAGTAATCACACCTTCTCCAAATTGGCCAAAAAAAGCGTTGCTGATTTTTCCTGGAAAATACACTAAAAAACCTACGAGCCGTTCCCGAGTAATCCCATCTTCTCCAAATTAGAAAAAAAGCGTTGCTGATTTTTCCTGGAAAATACACTAAAAAACCTACGAGCCGTTCCCGAGTAATCCCATCTTCTCCAAATTGGCCAAAAAAAGCGTTGCTGATTTTTCCTGGAAAAAACATCAAAAATCTTACGAGCCGTTCCCGAGTAATCACACCTTCTCCAAATTGGCCAAAAAAAGCGTTGCTGATTTTTCCTGGAAAATACACTAAAAATCTTACGAGCCGTTCCCGAGTAATCACACCTTCTCCAAATTGGCCAAAAAAAAACCTTGCTGATTTTTCCTGGAAAAAACATCAAAAATCTTACGAGCCGTTTCCGAGTAATCACACCTTCTCCAAATTGGCCAAAAAAAAGCGTTGTTGATTTTTCCTGGAAAATACACTAAAAATCCTACGAGCCGTTCCCGAGTAATCACACCTTCTCCAAATTGGCCAAAAAAAGCTTTGCTGATTTTTCCTGGAAAATACACTAAAAATCCTACGAGCCGTTCCCGAGTAATCACACCTTCTCCAAATTGGCCAAAAAAAGCGTTGCTGATTTTTCCTGGAAAATACACTAAAAATCCTACGAGCCGTTCCCGAGTAATCACACCTTCTCCAAATTGGCAAAAAAAAGCGTTGCTGATTTTTCCTGGAAAAAACACTAAAAATCCTACGAGCCGTTCCCGAGTAATCACACCTTCTCCAAATTGGCCACAAAAAGCGTTGCACATTTTTCCTGGAAAATACACTAAAAATCCTACGAGCCGTTCCCAAGTAATCACACCTTCTCCAAATTGGCCAAAAAAAGCGTTGGTGATTTTTCCTGAAAAATACATCAAAAATCTTACGAGCCGTTCCCGAGTAATCACACCTTCTCCAAATTAGAAAAAAAAGCGTTGCTGATTTTTCCTGGAAAATACACTAAAAATCCTACGAGCCGTTCCCGAGTAATCACACCTTCTCCAAATTGGCCAAAAAAAGCGTTGTTGATTTTTCCTGGAAAATACACTAAAAATCTTACGAGCCGTTCCCGAGTAATCACACCTTCTCCAAATTGGCCAAAAAAAGCGTTGTTGATTTTTCCTGGAAAATACACTAAAAATCCTACGAGCCGTTCCCGAGTAATCACACCTTCTCCAAATTGGCCAAAAAAAAGCGTTGCTGATTTTTCCTGGAAAATACACTAAAAAACCTACGAGCCGTTCCCGAGTAATCACACCTTCTCCAAATTGGCCAAAAAAAGCGTTGCTGATTTTTCCTGGAAAATACACTAAAAATCTTACGAGCCGTTCCCGAGTAATCACACCTTCTCCAAATTAGAAAAAAAAGCGTTGCTGATTTTTCCTGGAAATTACACTAAAAATCCTACGAGCCGTTCCCGAGTAATCACACCATCTCCAAATTGGCCAAAAAAAAACCTTGCTGATTTTTCCTGGAAATTACACTAAAAATCCTACGAGCAGTTCCCGAGTAATCCCATCTTCTCCAAAATTGGCAAAAAAAAGCGTTGCTGATTTTTCCTGGAAAATACACTAAAAATCCTACGAGCAGTTCCCGAGTAATCACACCTTCTCCAAATTGGCCAAGAAAAAGCGTTGCTGATTTTTCCTGGAAAATACACTAAAAAACCTACGAGCCGTTCCCGAGTAATCACACCTTCTCCAAATTGGCCAAAAAAAGCGTTGCTGATTTTTCCTGGAAAATACACTAAAAATCCTACGAGCCGTTCCCGAGTAATCACACCTTCTCCAAATTGGCAAAAAAAAGCGTTGCTAATTTTTCCTGGAAAATACACTTAAAATCCTACGAGCCGTTCCCGAGTAATCACACCTTCTCCAAATTGGCAAAAAAAAGCGTTGCTGATTTTTCCTGGAAAATACACTAAAAATCCTACGAGCCGTTCCCGAGTAATCACACCTTCTCCAAATTGGCCAAAAAAAGCGTTGCTGATTTTTCCTGGAAAATACACTAAAAATCTTACGAGCCGTTCCCGAGTAATCACACCTTCTCCAAATTGGCCAAAAAAAGCGTTGCGGATTTTTCCTGGAAAAAACATCAAAAATCTTACGAGCCGTTCCCGAGTAATCACACCTTCTCCAAATTAGAAAAAAAAGCGTTGCTGATTTTTCCTGGAAAATACACTAAAAATCCTACGAGCCGTTCCCGAGTAATCACACCTTCTCCAAATTGGCCAAAAAAAGTGTTGCTGATTTTTCCTGGAAAATACACTAAAAATCCTACGAGCCGTTCCCGAGTAATCCCATCTTCTCCAAATTGGCAAAAAAAAGCGTTGCTGATTTTTCCTGGAAAATACACTAAAAATCCTACGAGCCATTCCCGAGTAATCACACCTTCTCCAAATTGGCCAAAAAAAAGCGTTGCTGATTTTTCCTGGAAAATACACTAAAAAACCTACGAGCCGTTCCCGAGTAATCCCATCTTCTCCAAATTGGCCAAAAAAAGCGTTGCTGATTTTTCCTGGAAAATACACTAAAAATCCTACGAGCCGTTCCCGAGTAATCACACCTTCTCCAAATTGGCAAAAAAAAGCGTTGCTGATTTTTCCTGGAAAATACACTAAAAATCCTACGAGCCGTTCCCGAGTAATCACACCTTCTCCAAATTGGCCAAAAAAAGCGTTGCTGATTTTTCCTGGAAAATACACTAAAAATCTTACGAGCCGTTCCCGAGTAATCACACCTTCTCCAAATTGGCAAAAAAAAAGGCGTTGCTGATTTTTCCTGGAAAATACACTAAAAATCCTACGAGCAGTTCCCGAGTAATCCCACCTTCTCCAAATTGGCCAAAAAAAGCGTTGTTGATTTTTCCTGGAAAAAACATCAAAAATCTTACGAGCCGTTCCCGAGTAATCACACCTTCTCCAAATTGGCCAAAAAAAGCGTTGCTGATTTTTCCTGGAAAATACACTAAAAATCTTACGAGCCGTTCCCGAGTAATCACACCTTCTCCAAATTGGCCAAAAAAAAGCGTTGCTGATTTTTCCTGGAAAATACACTAAAAATCCTACGAGCCGTTCCCGAGTAATCACACCTTCTCCAAATTGGCCAAAAAAAGTGTTGCTGATTTTTCCTGGAAAATACACTAAAAATCCTACGAGCCGTTCCCGAGTAATCACACCTTCTCCAAATTGGCAAAAAAAAAGCGTTGCTGATTTTTCCTGGAAAAAACATCAAAAATCTTACGAGCCGTTCACGAGTAATCCCATCTTCTCCAAATTGGCCAAAAAAAACGTTGCTGATTTTTCCTGGAAAATACACTAAAAATCTTACGAGCCGTTCCCGAGTAATCACACCTTCTCCAAATTGGCCAAAAAAAGCGTTGCTGATTTTTCCTGGAAAATACACAAAAAATCTTACGAGCCGTTCCCGAGTAATCACACCTTCTCCAAATTGGCCAAAAAAAGCGTTGCTGATTTTTTCTGGAAAATACACTAAAAATCTTACGAGCCGTTCCCGAGTAATCCCATCTTCTCCAAATTAGAAAAAAAAGCGTTGTTGATTTTTCCTGGAAAATACACTAAAAATCCTACGAGCAGTTCCCGAGTAATCACACCTTCTCCAAATTGGCCAAAAAAAGCGTTGCTGATTTTTCCTGGAAAATACACTAAAAATCCTACGAGCCGTTCCCGAGTAATCACACCTTCTCCAAATTGGCCAAAAAAAAAGCATTGCTGATTTTTCCTGGAAAATACACTAAAAATCTTACGAGCCATTCCCGAGTAATCACACCTTCTCCAAATTGGCCAAAAAAAAGCGTTGCTGATTTTTCCTGGAAAAAACATCAAAAATCTTACGAGCCGTTCCCGAGTAATCACACCTTCTCCAAATTGGCCAAAAAAAAAGCGTTGCTGATTTTTCCTGGAAAATACACTAAAAATCTTACGAGCCGTTCCCGAGTAATCACACCTTCTCCAAATTGGCCAAAAAAAGCGTTGCTGATTTTTCCTGGAAAATACACTAAAAATCTTACGAGCCGTTCCCGAGTAATCACACCTTATCCAAATTGGCCAAAAAAAGCGTTGCTGATTTTTCCTGAAAAAAACATCAAAAATCTTACGAGCCGTTCCCGAGTAATCACACCTTCTCCAAATTGGCCAAAAAAAAGCGTTGCTGATTTTTCCTGGAAATTACACTTAAAATCCTACGAGCCGTTCCCGAGTAATCCCATCTTCTCCAAATTAGAAAAAAAAGCGTTGCTGATTTTTCCTGGAAAATACACTAAAAATCCTACGAGCCGTTCCCGAGTAATCACACCTTCTCCAAATTGGCCAAAAAAAGCGTTGTTGATTTTTCCTGGAAAATACACTAAAAATCTTACGAGCCGTTCCCGAGTAATCACACCTTCTCCAAATTGGCCAAAAAAAAGCGTTGCTGATTTTTCCTGGAAAATACACTAAAAAACCTACGAGCCGTTCCCGAGTAATCACACCTTCTCCAAATTAGAAAAAAAAGCGTTGCTGATTTTTCCTGGAAAATACACTAAAAATCCTACGAGCAGTTCCCGAGTAATCCCATCTTCTCCAAATTGGCCAAAAAAAGCGTTGTTGATTTTTCCTGGAAAATACACTAAAAATCCTACCAGCCGTTCCCGAGTAATCACACCTTCTCCAAATTGGCAAAAAAAAGCGTTGCTGATTTTTCCTGGAAAATACACTAAAAAACCTACGAGCCGTTCCCGAGTAATCACACCTTCTCCAAATTGGCCAAAAAAAAGCGTTGCTGATTTTTCCTGGAAAATACACTAAAAATCCTACGAGCCGTTCCCGAGTAATCCCATCTTCTCCAAATTAGAAAAAAAAGCGTTGCTGATTTTTCCTGGAAAATACACTAAAAAACCTACGAGCCGTTCCCGAGTAATCACACCTTCTCCAAATTGGCCAAAAAAAAGCGTTGCTGATTTTTCCTGGAAAAAACACTAAAAAACCTACGAGCCGTTCCCGAGTAATCACACCTTCTCCAAATTGGCCAAAAAAAGCGTTGTTGATTTTTCCTGGAAAATACACTAAAAATCCTACGAGCCGTTCCCGAGTAATCACACCTTCTCCAAATTGGCCAAAAAAAAACCTTGCTGATTTTTCCTGGAAAATACACTAAAAAACCTACGAGCCGTTCCCGAGTAATCACACCTTCTCCAAATTGGCCAAAAAAAGCGTTGCTGATTTTTCCTGGAAAATACACTAAAAATCTTACGAGCCGTTCCCGAGTAATCACACCTTCTCCAAATTGGCCAAAAAAAAGCGTTGCTGATTTTTCCTGGAAAATACACTAAAAAACCTACGAGCCGTTCCCGAGTAATCCCATCTTCTCCAAATTGGCAAAAAAAAAGCGTTGCTGATTTTTCCTGAAAAATACACTAAAAAACCTACGAGCCGTTCCCGAGTAATCACACCTTCTCCAAATTGGCCAAAAAAAGCGTTGTTGATTTTTCCTGGAAAATACACTAAAAATCCTACGAGCCGTTCCCGAGTAATCACACCTTCTCCAAATTGGCCAAAAAAAAGCGTTGCTGATTTTTCCTGGAAAAAACATCAAAAATCCTACGAGCCGTTCCCGAGTAATCACACCTTATCCAAATTGGCCAAAAAAAGCGTTGCTGATTTTTCCTGGAAAATACACTAAAAATCCTACGAGCCGTTCCCGAGTAATCACACCTACTCCAAATTGGCCAAAAAAAGCGTTGCTGATTTTTCCTGGAAAAAACATCAAAAATCTTACGAGCCGTTCCCGAGTAATCACACCTTCTCCAAATTGGCCAAAAAAAGCGTTGCTGATTTTTCCTGGAAAAAACATCAAAAATCTTACGAGCCGTTCCCGAGTAATCACACCTTCTCCAAATTGGCAAAAAAAAAGCGTTGCTGATTTTTCCTGAAAAATACACTAAAAAACCTACGAGCCGTTCCCGAGTAATCACACCTTCTCCAAATTGGCCAAAAAAAGTGTTGCTGATTTTTCCTGGAAAATACACTAAAAAACCTACGAGCCGTTCCCGAGTAATCACACCTTCTCCAAATTGGCCAAAAAAAGCGTTGCTGATTTTTCCTGGAAAATACACTAAAAATCTTACGAGCCGTTCCCGAGTAATCACACCTTCTCCAAATTGGCCAAAAAAAGCGTTGCTGATTTTTCCTGGAAAAAACACTAAAAATCTTACGAGCCGTTCCCGAGTAATCACACCTTCTCCAAATTGGCCAAAAAAAAGCGTTGTTGATTTTTCCTGGAAATTACACTAAAAATCCTACGAGCCGTTCCCGAGTAATCACACCTTCTCCAAATTGGCCAAAAAAAAAGCGTTGCTGATTTTTCCTGGAAAATACACAAAAATCTTACGAGCCGTTCCCGAGTAATCCCATCTTCTCCAAATTAGAAAAAAAAGCGTTGCTGATTTTTCCTGGAAAAAACACTAAAAATCTTACGAGCCGTTCCCGAGTAATCACACCTTCTCCAAATTGGCAAAAAAAAGCGTTGCTGATTTTTCCTGGAAAATACACTAAAAATCCTACGAGCCGTTCCCGAGTAATCACAGCTTCTCCAAATTGGCCAAAAAAAAGCGTTGCTGATTTTTCCTGGAAAATACACTAAAAATCTTACGAGCCGTTCCCGAGTAATCACACCTTCTCCAAATTAGAAAAAAAAGCGTTGCTGATTTTTCCTGGAAAATACACTAAAAATCCTACGAGCCGTTCCCGAGTAATCACACCATCTCCAAATTGGCCAAAAAAAGCGTTGCTGATTTTTCCTGGAAAAAACATCAAAAAAACCTACGAGCCGTTCCCGAGTAATCCCATCTTCTCCAAATTGGCCAAAAAAAAGCGTTGCTGATTTTTCCTGGAAAATACACTAAAAATCTTACGAGCCGTTCCCGAGTAATCCCATCTTCTCCAAATTGGCCAAAAAAAGCGTTGCTGATTTTTCCTGGAAAATACACTAAAAATCTTACGAGCCGTACCCGAGTAATCCCATCTTCTCCAAATTGGCCAAAAAAAGCGTTGCACATTTTTCCTGGAAAATACACTAAAAAACCTACGAGCCGTTCCCGAGTAATCCCATCTTCTCCAAATTGGCCAAAAAAAGCGTTGCTGATTTTTCCTGGAAAATACACTAAAAAACCTACGAGCCGTTCCCGAGTAATCACACCTTCTCCAAATTACCAAAAAAAAGCGTTGCTGATTTTTCCTGGAAAAAACATCAAAAATCTTACGAGCCGTTCCCGAGTAATCCCATCTTCTCCAAATTCGCCAAAAAAAGCGTTGCTGATTTTTCCTGGAAAATACACTAAAAAACCTACGAGCCGTTCCCGAGTAATAACACCTTCTCCAAATTGGCAAAAAAAAAGCGTTGCTGATTTTTCCTGGAAAATACACTAAAAATCCTACGAGCCGTTCCCGAGTAATCCCATCTTCTCCAAATTAGAAAAAAAAGCGTTGCTGATTTTTCCTGGAAAATACACTAAAAAACCTACGAGCCGTTCCCGAGTAATCACACCTTCTCCAAATTGGCCAAAAAAAAAGCGTTGCTGATTTTTCCTGGAAAATACACTAAAAAACCTACGAGCCGTTCCCGAGTAATCACACCTTCTCCAAATTAGCAAAAAAAAAGCGTTGCTGATTTTTCCTGGAAAATACACTAAAAATCCTACGAGCCGTTCCCGAGTAATCCCAACTTCTCCAAATTGGCCAAAAAAAGCGTTGTTGATTTTTCCTGGAAAATACACTAAAAATCCTACGAGCCGTTCCCGAGTAATCACACCTTCTCCAAATTGGCCAAAAAAAGTGTTGCTGATTTTTCCTGGAAAATATATTAAAAATTTTATGAGCCGTTCCCGAGTAATCACACCATCTCCAAATTGGGCAAAAAAAGCGTTGCTGATTTTTCCTGGAAAAAACATCAAAAATCCTACGAGCCGTTCCCGAGTAATCACACCTTCTCCAAATTGGCCAAAAAAAGTGTTGCTGATTTTTCCTGGAAAATATATTAAAAATTTTATGAGCCGTTCCCGAGTAATCACACCATCTCCAAATTGGCCAAAAAAAGCGTTGCTGATTTTTCCTGGAAAGAACATCAAAAATCTTACGAGCCGTTCCCGAGTAATCACACCTTCTCCAAATTGGCCAAAAAAAAGCGTTGCTGATTTTTCCTGGAAAATACACTAAAAAACCTACGAGCCGTTCCCGAGTAATCACACCTTCTCCAAATTGGCCAAAAAAAGCGTTGTTGATTTTTCCTGGAAAATACACTAAAAAACCTACGAGCCGTTCCCGAGTAATCCCATCTTCTCCAAATTGGCCAAAAAAAGCGTTGCTGATTTTTCCTGGAAAATACACTAAAAATCTTACGAGCCGTTCCCGAGTAATCACACCTTCTCCAAATTGGCCAAAAAAAAGCGTTGCTGATTTTTCCTGGAAAATACACTAAAAAACCTACGAGCCGTTCCCGAGTAATCCCATCTTCTCCAAATTGGCAAAAAAAAAGCGTTGCTGATTTTTCCTGAAAAATACACTAAAAAACCTACGAGCCGTTCCCGAGTAATCACACCTTCTCCAAATTGGCCAAAAAAAGCGTTGTTGATTTTTCCTGGAAAATACACTAAAAATCCTACGAGCCGTTCCCGAGTAATCACACCTTCTCCAAATTGGCCAAAAAAAAGCGTTGCTGATTTTTCCTGGAAAAAACATCAAAAATCCTACGAGCCGTTCCCGAGTAATCACACCTTATCCAAATTGGCCAAAAAAAGCGTTGCTGATTTTTCCTGGAAAATACACTAAAAATCCTACGAGCCGTTCCCGAGTAATCACACCTTCTCCAAATTGGCCAAAAAAAGCGTTGCTGATTTTTCCTGGAAAAAACATCAAAAATCTTACGAGCCGTTCCCGAGTAATCACACCTTCTCCAAATTGGCCAAAAAAAGCGTTGCTGATTTTTCCTGGAAAAAACATCAAAAATCTTACGAGCCGTTCCCGAGTAATCACACCTTCTCCAAATTGGCAAAAAAAAAGCGTTGCTGATTTTTCCTGAAAAATACACTAAAAAACCTACGAGCCGTTCCCGAGTAATCACACCTTCTCCAAATTGGCCAAAAAAAGTGTTGCTGATTTTTCCTGGAAAATACACTAAAAAACCTACGAGCCGTTCCCGAGTAATCACACCTTCTCCAAATTGGCCAAAAAAAGCGTTGCTGATTTTTCCTGGAAAATACACTAAAAATCTTACGAGCCGTTCCCGAGTAATCACACCTTCTCCAAATTGGCCAAAAAAAGCGTTGCTGATTTTTCCTGGAAAAAACACTAAAAATCTTACGAGCCGTTCCCGAGTAATCACACCTTCTCCAAATTGGCCAAAAAAAAGCGTTGTTGATTTTTCCTGGAAATTACACTAAAAATCCTACGAGCCGTTCCCGAGTAATCACACCTTCTCCAAATTGGCCAAAAAAAAAGCGTTGCTGATTTTTCCTGGAAAATACACAAAAATCTTACGAGCCGTTCCCGAGTAATCCCATCTTCTCCAAATTAGAAAAAAAAGCGTTGCTGATTTTTCCTGGAAAAAACACTAAAAATCTTACGAGCCGTTACCGAGTAATCACACCTTCTCCAAATTGGCAAAAAAAAGCGTTGCTGATTTTTCCTGGAAAATACACTAAAAATCCTACGAGCCGTTCCCGAGTAATCACAGCTTCTCCAAATTGGCCAAAAAAAAGCGTTGCTGATTTTTCCTGGAAAATACACTAAAAATCTTACGAGCCGTTCCCGAGTAATCACACCTTCTCCAAATTAGAAAAAAAAGCGTTGCTGATTTTTCCTGGAAAATACACTAAAAATCCTACGAGCCGTTCCCGAGTAATCACACCATCTCCAAATTGGCCAAAAAAAGCGTTGCTGATTTTTCCTGGAAAAAACATCAAAAAAACCTACGAGCCGTTCCCGAGTAATCCCATCTTCTCCAAATTGGCCAAAAAAAAGCGTTGCTGATTTTTCCTGGAAAATACACTAAAAATCTTACGAGCCGTTCCCGAGTAATCCCATCTTCTCCAAATTGGCCAAAAAAAGCGTTGCTGATTTTTCCTGGAAAATACACTAAAAATCTTACGAGCCGTACCCGAGTAATCCCATCTTCTCCAAATTGGCCAAAAAAAGCGTTGCACATTTTTCCTGGAAAATACACTAAAAAACCTACGAGCCGTTCCCGAGTAATCACACCTTCTCCAAATTAGCAAAAAAAAAGCGTTGCTGATTTTTCCTGGAAAATACACTAAAAAACCTACGAGCCGTTCCCGAGTAATCACACCTTCTCCAAATTAGCAAAAAAAAAGCGTTGCTGATTTTTCCTGGAAAATACACTAAAAATCCTACGAGCCGTTCCCGAGTAATCCCAACTTCTCCAAATTGGCCAAAAAAAGCGTTGCTGATTTTTCCTGGAAAATACACTAAAAATCCTACGAGCCGTTCCCGAGTAATCCCATCTTCTCCAAATTAGAAAAAAAAGCGTTGCTGATTTTTCCTGGAAAATACACTAAAAAACCTACGAGCCGTTCCCGAGTAATCACACCTTCTCCAAATTAGCAAAAAAAAAGCGTTGCTGATTTTTCCTGGAAAATACACTAAAAATCCTACGAGCCGTTCCCGAGTAATCCCAACTTCTCCAAATTGGCCAAAAAAAGCGTTGTTGATTTTTCCTGGAAAATACACTAAAAATCTTACGAGCCGTTCCCGAGTAATCCCATCTTCTCCAAATTGGCCAAAAAAAGTGTTGCTGATTTTTCCTGGAAAATATATTAAAAATTTTATGAGCCGTTCCCGAGTAATCACACCATCTCCAAATTGGGCAAAAAAAGCGTTGCTGATTTTTCCTGGAAAAAACATCAAAAATCCTACGAGCCGTTCCCGAGTAATCACACCTTCTCCAAATTGGCCAAAAAAAGTGTTGCTGATTTTTCCTGGAAAATATATTAAAAATTTTATGAGCCGTTCCCGAGTAATCACACCATCTCCAAATTGGCCAAAAAAAGCGTTGCTGATTTTTCCTGGAAAGAACATCAAAAATCTTACGAGCCGTTCCCGAGTAATCACACCTTCTCCAAATTGGCCAAAAAAAAGCGTTGCTGATTTTTCCTGGAAAATACACTAAAAAACCTACGAGCCGTTCCCGAGTAATCACACCTTCTCCAAATTGGCCAAAAAAAGCGTTGTTGATTTTTCCTGGAAAATACACTAAAAAACCTACGAGCCGTTCCCGAGTAATCCCATCTTCTCCAAATTGGCCAAAAAAAGCGTTGCTGATTTTTCCTGGAAAAAACACTAAAAAACCTACGAGCCGTTCCCGAGTAATCCCATCTTCTCCAAATTGGCCAAAAAAAGCGTTGCTGATTTTTCCTGGAAAATACACTAAAAAACCTACGAGCCGTTCCCGAGTAATCACACCTTCTCCAAATTGGCCAAAAAAAGTGTTGCTGATTTTTCCTGGAAAATATATTAAAAATTTTATGAGCCGTTCCCGAGTAATCACACCATCTCCAAATTGGCCAAAAAAAGCGTTGCTGATTTTTCCTGGAAAATACACTAAAAATCTTACGAGCCGTTCCCGAGTAATCACACCTTCTCCAAATTGGCCAAAAAAAAGCGTTGCTGATTTTTCCTGGAAAATACACTAAAAAACCTACGAGCCGTTCCCGAGTAATCACACCTTCTCCAAATTGGCCAAAAAAAGCGTTGCACATTTTTCCTGGAAAATACACTAAAAATCTTACGAGCCGTTCCCGAGTAATCACACCTTCTCCAAATTGGCCAAAAAAAGCGTTGCTGATTTTTCCTGGAAAATACACTAAAAATCCTACGAGCCGTTCCCGAGTAATCACACCTTCTCCAAATTGGCCAAAAAAAGCGTTGCTGATTTTTCCTGGAAAATACACAAAAAAACCTACGAGCCGTTCCCGAGTAATCACACCTTCTCCAAATTGGCCAAAAAAAAGCGTTGCTGATTTTTCCTGGAAAATACACTAAAAAACCTACGAGCCGTTCCCGAGTAATCCCATCTTCTCCAAATTGGCCAAAAAAAGCGTTGCTGATTTTTCCTGGAAAAAACATCAAAAATCCTACGAGCCGTTCCCGAGTAATCACACCTTCTCCAAATTGGCCAAAAAAAAAGCGTTGCTGATTTTTCCTGGAAAATACACTAAAAAACCTACGAGCCGTTCCCGAGTAATCCCATCTTCTCCAAATTGGCCAAAAAAAAGCGTTGCACATTTTTCCTGGAAAATACACTAAAAAATCTACGAGCCGTTCCCGAGTAATCCCATCTTCTCCAAATTGGCCAAAAAAAGCGTTGCTGATTTTTCCTGGAAAATACACTAAAAAACCTACGAGCCGTTCCCGAGTAATCACACCTTCTCCAAATTGGCCAAAAAAAGCGTTGTTGATTTTTCCTGGAAAATACACTAAAAATCCTACGAGCCGTTCCCGAGTAATCACACCTTCTCCAAATTGGCCAAAAAAAAGCGTTGCTGATTTTTCCTGGAAAATACACTAAAAAACCTACGAGCCGTTCCCGAGTAATCACACCTTCTCCAAATTAGCAAAAAAAAAGCGTTGCTGATTTTTCCTGGAAAATACACTAAAAATCCTACGAGCCGTTCCCGAGTAATCCCAACTTCTCCAAATTGGCCAAAAAAAGCGTTGTTGATTTTTCCTGGAAAATACACTAAAAATCCTACGAGCCGTTCCCGAGTAATCCCATCTTCTCCAAATTAGAAAAAAAAGCGTTGCTGATTTTTCCTGGAAAATACACTAAAAATCTTACGAGCCGTTCCCGAGTAATCACACCTTCTCCAAATTGGCCAAAAAAAGCGTTGTTGATTTTTCCTGGAAAATACACTAAAAATCCTACGAGCCGTTCCCGAGTAATCACACCTTCTCCAAATTGGCCAAAAAAAAGCGTTGCTGATTTTTCCTGGAAAATACACTAAAAATCCTACGAGCCGTTCCCGAGTAATCACACCTTCTCCAAATTGGCCAAAAAAAGCGTTGCTGATTTTTCCTGGAAAATACACTAAAAAACCTACGAGCCGTTCCCGAGTAATCCCATCTTCTCCAAATTGGCCAAAAAAAAGCGTTGCTGATTTTTCCTGGAAAAAACATCAAAAATCCTACGAGCCGTTCCCGAGTAATCACACCTTCTCCAAATTGGCCAAAAAAAGCGTTGTTGATTTTTCCTGGAAAATACACTAAAAATCTTACGAGCCGTTCCCGAGTAATCACACCTTCTCCAAATTGGCCAAAAAAAGCGTTGTTGATTTTTCCTGGAAATTACACTAAAAAACCTACGAGCCGTTCCCGAGTAATCCCATCTTCTCCAAATTGGCCAAAAAAAGCGTTGTTGATTTTTCCTGGAAAATACACTAAAAATCCTACGAGCCGTTCCCGAGTAATCCCATCTTCTCCAAATTGGCCAAAAAAAGCGTTGTTGATTTTTCCTGGAAAATACACTAAAAATCCTACGAGCCGTTCCCGAGTAATCACACCATCTCCAAATTGGCCAAAAAAAGCGTTGTTGATTTTTCCTGGAAAATACACTAAAAATCCTACGAGCCGTTCCCGAGTAATCACACCTTCTCCAAATTGGCCAAAAAAAGCGTTGCTGATTTTTCCTGGAAAATACACTAAAAATCTTACGAGCCGTTTCCGAGTAATCACACCTTCTCCAAATTGGCCAAAAAAAAGCGTTGCTGATTTTTCCTGAAAAATACACTAAAAAACCTACGAACCGTTCCCGAGTAATCACACCTTCTCCAAATTGGCCAAAAAAAAGCGTTGCTGATTTTTCCTGGAAAATACACTAAAAATCCTACGAGCCGTTTCCGAGTAATCACACCTTCTCCAAATTGGCCAAAAAAAGCGTTGCTGATTTTTCCTGAAAAATACACAAAAAAACCTACGAACCGTTCCCGAGTAATCACACCTTCTCCAAATTGGCCAAAAAAAAGCGTTGCTGATTTTTCCTGGAAAATACACTAAAAATCTTACGAGCCGTTTCCGAGTAATCACACCTTCTCCAAATTGGCCAAAAAAAAGCGTTGCTGATTTTTCCTGGAAAATACACTAAAAATCCTACGAGCCGTTCCCGAGTAATCACACCTTCTCCAAATTGGCCAAAAAAAGCGTTGCTGATTTTTCCTGGAAAATACACTAAAAAACCTACGAGCCGTTCCCGAGTAATCCCATCTTCTCCAAATTGGCCAAAAAAAAGCGTTGCTGATTTTTCCTGGAAAAAACATCAAAAATCCTACGAGCCGTTCCCGAGTAATCACACCTTCTCCAAATTGGCCAAAAAAAGCGTTGTTGATTTTTCCTGGAAAATACACTAAAAATCCTACGAGCCGTTACCGAGTAATCCCATCTTCTCCAAATTGGCCAAAAAAAGCGTTGTTGATTTTTCCTGGAAAATACACTAAAAATCCTACGAGCCGTTCCCGAGTAATCACACCATCTCCAAATTGGCCAAAAAAAGCGTTGCTGATTTTTCCTGGAAAATACACTAAAAATCCTACGAGCAGTTCCCGAGTAATCCCATCTTCTCCAAATTGGCCAAAAAAAGCGTTGCTGATTTTTCCTGGAAAATACACTAAAAAACCTACGAGCCGTTCCCGAGTAATCACACCTTCTCCAAATTGGCCAAAAAAAGCGTTGCTGATTTTTCCTGGAAAATACACTAAAAAACCTACGAGCCGTTCCCGAGTAATCACACCTTCTCCAAATTGGCCAAAAAAAGCGTTGCACATTTTTCCTGGAAAATACACTAAAAATCTTACGAGCCGTTCCCGAGTAATCACACCTTCTCCAAATTGGCCAAAAAAAGCGTTGCTGATTTTTCCTGGAAAATACACTAAAAATCCTACGAGCCGTTCCCGAGTAATCACACCTTCTCCAAATTGGCCAAAAAAAGCGTTGCTGATTTTTCCTGGAAAATACACTAAAAAACCTACGAGCCGTTCCCGAGTAATCACACCTTCTCCAAATTGGCCAAAAAAAAGCGTTGCTGATTTTTCCTGAAAAATACACTAAAAAACCTACGAGCCGTTCCCGAGTAATCACACCTTCTTCCAAATTGGCCAAAAAAAAGCGTTGCTGATTTTTCCTGGAAAATACACTAAAAAACCTACGAGCCGTTCCCGAGTAATCACACCTTCTCCAAATTGGCCAAAAAAAGCGTTGCACATTTTTCCTGGAAAATACACTAAAAATCTTACGAGCCGTTCCCGAGTAATCACACCTTCTCCAAATTGGCCAAAAAAAGCGTTGCTGATTTTTCCTGGAAAATACACTAAAAAACCTACGAGCCGTTCCCGAGTAATCACACCTTCTCCAAATTGGCCAAAAAAAGCGTTGCACATTTTTCCTGGAAAATACACTAAAAAACCTACGAGCCGTTCCCGAGTAATCACACCTTCTCCAAATTGGCCAAAAAAAGCGTTGCACATTTTTCCTGGAAAATACACTAAAAATCCTACGAGCCGTTCCCGAGTAATCACACCTTCTCCAAATTGGCCAAAAAAAAGCGTTGCTGATTTTTCCTGGAAAATACACTAAAAAACCTACGAGCCGTTCCCGAGTAATCACACCTTCTCCAAATTGGCCAAAAAAAGCGTTGCACATTTTTCCTGGAAAATACACTAAAAAACCTACGAGCCGTTCCCGAGTAATCACACCTTCTCCAAATTGGCCAAAAAAAGCGTTGCACATTTTTCCTGGAAAATACACTAAAAATCCTACGAGCCGTTCCCGAGTAATCACACCTTCTCCAAATTGGCCAAAAAAAAGCGTTGCTGATTTTTCCTGGAAATTACACTAAAAAACCTACGAGCCGTTCCCGAGTAATCACACCTTCTCCAAATTGGCCAAAAAAAAGCGTTGCTGATTTTTCCTGGAAAATACACTAAAAAACCTACGAGCCGTTCCCGAGTAATCTCATCTTCTCCAAATTTGCCAAAAAAAAGCCTTGCTGATTTTTCCTGGAAAAAACATCAAAAATCCTACGAGCCGTTCCCGAGTAATCACACCTTCTCCAAATTGGCCAAAAAAAAGCGTTGCTGATTTTTCCTGGAAAATACACTAAAAAACCTACGAGCCGTTCCCGAGTAATCCCATCTTCTCCAAATTGGCCAAAAAAAGCGTTGCACATTTTTCCTGGAAAATACACTAAAAAACCTACGAGCCGTTCCCGAGTAATCCCATCTTCTCCAAATTGGCCAAAAAAGCGTTGCTGATTTTTCCTGGAAAATACACTAAAAAACCTACGAGCCGTTCCCGAGTAATCACACCTTCTCCAAATTGGCCAAAAAAAGCGTTGTTGATTTTTCCTGGAAAATACACTTAAAATCCTACGAGCCGTTCCCGAGTAATCACACCTTCTCCAAATTAGCCAAAAAAAAGCGTTGCTGATTTTTCCTGGAAAATACACTAAAAAACCTACGAGCCGTTCCCGAGTAATCACACCTTCTCCAAATTAGCAAAAAAAAAAGCGTTGCTGATTTTTCCTGGAAAATACACTAAAAATCCTACGAGCCGTTCCCGAGTAATCCCAACTTCTCCAAATTGGCCAAAAAAAGCGTTGTTGATTTTTCCTGGAAAATACACTAAAAATCCTACGAGCCGTTCCCGAGTAATCCCATCTTCTCCAAATTAGAAAAAAAAGCGTTGCTGATTTTTCCTGGAAAATACACTAAAAATCTTACGAGCCGTTCCCGAGTAATCACACCTTCTCCAAATTGGCCAAAAAAAGCGTTGAAAGCGTTG
>CAMZJU010000205.1:0-27686 GCA_947311025.1 Lypha dubia
TAATCACACCTTCTCCAAATTGGCCAAAAAAAAAACGTTGCTGATTTTTCCTGGAAAAAACATCAAAAATAATACCTACGAGCCGTTCCCGAGTAATCCCATCTTCTCCGAATTGGCCAAAAAAAGCGTTGCTGATTTTTCCTGGAAAAAACATCAAAAATCTTACGAGCCGTTCCCGAGTAATCACACCTTCTCCAAATTGGCCAAAAAAAGCGTTGCTGATTTTTCCTGGAAAAAACATCAAAAATCTTACGAGCCGTTCCCGAGTAATCCCATCTTCTCCAAATTGGCCAAAAAAAAACGTTGCTGATTTTTCCTGGAAAATACACTAAAAAACCAACGAGCCGTTCCCGAGTAATCCCATCTTCTCCAAATTAGAAAAAAAAGCGTTGCTGATTTTTCCTGGAAAATACACTAAAAATCCTACGAGCCGTTCCCGAGTAATCACACCTTCTCCAAATTGGCAAAAAAAAGCGTTGCTGATTTTTCCTGGAAAATACACTAAAAAACCTACGAGCCGTTCCCGAGTAATCACACCTTCTCCAAATTGGCCAAAAAAAGCGTTGCTGATTTTTCCTGGAAAATACACTAAAAATCCTACGAGCCGTTCCCGAGTAATCACACCTTCTCCAAATTGGCCAAAAAAAACGTTGCTGATTTTTCCTGAAAAATACACTAAAAAACCTACGAGCCGTTCCCGAGTAATCCCATCTTCTCCAAATTAGAAAAAAAAGCGTTGCTGATTTTTCCTGGAAAATACACTAAAAATCCTACGAGCCGTTCCCGAGTAATCACACCATCTCCAAATTGGCCAAAAAAAAACCTTGCTGATTTTTCCTGGAAATTACACTAAAAATCCTACGAGCCGTTCCCGAGTAATCCCATCTTCTCCAAATTAGAAAAAAAAGCGTTGCTGATTTTTCCTGGAAAATACACTAAAAATCCTACGAGCCGTTCCCGAGTAATCACACCTTCTCCAAATTGGCCAAAAAAAGCGTTGTTGATTTTTCCTGGAAAATACACTAAAAATCTTACGAGCCGTTCCCGAGTAATCACACCTTCTCCAAATTGGCCAAAAAAAGCGTTGCTGATTTTTCCTGGAAAATACACTAAAAAACCTACGAGCCGTTCCCGAGTAATCACACTTTCTCCAAATTGGCAAAAAAAAGCGTTGCTGATTTTTCCTGGAAAATACACTAAAAATCTTACGAGCCGTTCCCGAGTAATCACACCTTCTCCAAATTGGCCAAAAAAAAGCGTTGCTGATTTTTCCTGGAAAATACACTAAAAATCTTACGAGCCGTTCCCGAGTAATCACACCTTCTCCAAATTGGCAAAAAAAAGCGTTGCTGATTTTTCCTGGAAAATACACTAAAAAACCTACGAGCCGTTCCCGAGTAATCACACCTTCTCCAAATTGGCCAAAAAAAGCGTTGCTGATTTTTCCTGGAAAATACACTAAAAATCCTACGAGCCGTTCCCGAGTAATCACACCTTCTCCAAATTGGCCAAAAAAAGCGTTGCTGATTTTTCCTGGAAAATACACTAAAAATCCTACGAGCCGTTCCCGAGTAATCACACCTTCTCAAAATTGGCCAAAAAAAGCGTTGCACATTTTTCCTGGAAAATACACTAAAAATCCTACGAGCCGTTCCCGAGTAATCCCATCTTCTCCAAATTAGAAAAAAAATCGTTGCTGATTTTTCCTGGAAAATACACTAAAAATCTTACGAGCCGTTTCCGAGTAATCACACCTTCTCCAAATTGGCCAAAAAAAGCGTTGTTGATTTTTCCTGGAAAATACACTAAAAATCCTACGAGCCGTTCCCGAGTAATCACACCTTCTCCAAATTGGCCAAAAAAAAGCGTTGCTGATTTTTCCTGGAAAATACACTAAAAAACCTACGAGCCGTTCCCGAGTAATCACACCTTCTCCAAATTGGCCAAAAAAAGCGTTGTTGATTTTTCCTGGAAAATACACTAAAAATCCTACGAGGCGTTCCCGAGTAATCACAGCTTCTCCAAATTGGCCAAAAAAAGCGTTGTTGATTTTTCCTGGAAAATACACTAAAAATCCTACGAGCAGTTCCCGAGTAATCCCATCTTCTCCAAATTGGCCAAAAAAAAGCGTTGCTGATTTTTCCTGAAAAATACACTAAAAAATCTTACGAGCCGTTCCCGAGTAATCACACCTTCTCCAAATTGGCCAAAAAAAGCGTTGCTGATTTTTCCTGGAAAAAACATCAAAAAAACCTACGAGCCGTTCCCGAGTAATCACACCTTCTCCAAATTGGCCAAAAAAAAGCGTTGCTGATTTTTCCTGGAAAATACACTAAAAATCTTACGAGCCGTTCCCGAGTAATCCCATCTTCTCCAAATTGGCCAAAAAAAAAACGTTGCTGATTTTTCCTGGAAAAAACATCAAAAATCTTACGAGCCGTTATCGAGTAATCACACCTTCTCCAAATTGGCCAAAAAAAAACCTTGCTGATTTTTCCTGGAAAATACACTAAAAAACCTACGAGCCGTTCCCGAGTAATCACACTTTCTCCAAATTGGCAAAAAAAAACGTTGCTGATTTTTCCTGGAAAATACACTAAAAAACCTACGAGCCGTTCCCGAGTAATCACACTTTCTCCAAATTGGCAAAAAAAAAACGTTGCTGATTTTTCCTGGAAAATACACTAAAAAACCTACGAGCCGTTCCCGAGTAATCACACCTTCTCCAAATTGGCCAAAAAAAAACCTTGCTGATTTTTCCTGGAAAATACACTAAAAATCCTACGAGCCGTTCCCGAGTAATCACACCTTCTCCAAATTGGCCAAAAAAAAACCTTGCTGATTTTTCCTGGAAAATACACTAAAAATCTTACGAGCCGTTCCCGAGTAATCCCATCTTCTCCAAATTGGCCAAAAAAAACGTTGCTGATTTTTCCTGAAAAATACACTAAAAAACCTACGAGCCGTTCCCGAGTAATCCCATCTTCTCCAAATTAGAAAAAAAAGCGTTGCTGATTTTTCCTGGAAAATACACTAAAAATCCTACGAGCCGTTCCCGAGTAATCACACCATCTCCAAATTGGCCAAAAAAAAACCTTGCTGATTTTTCCTGGAAATTACACTAAAAATCCTACGAGCCGTTCCCGAGTAATCCCATCTTCTCCAAATTAGAAAAAAAAGCGTTGCTGATTTTTCCTGGAAAATACACTAAAAATCCTACGAGCCGTTCCCGAGTAATCACACCTTCTCCAAATTGGCCAAAAAAAGCGTTGTTGATTTTTCCTGGAAAATACACTAAAAATCTTACGAGCCGTTCCCGAGTAATCACACCTTCTCCAAATTGGCCAAAAAAAGCGTTGCTGATTTTTCCTGGAAAATACACTAAAAAACCTACGAGCCGTTCCCGAGTAATCACACTTTCTCCAAATTGGCAAAAAAAAGCGTTGCTGATTTTTCCTGGAAAATACACTAAAAATCTTACGAGCCGTTCCCGAGTAATCACACCTTCTCCAAATTGGCCAAAAAAAAGCGTTGCTGATTTTTCCTGGAAAATACACTAAAAATCTTACGAGCCGTTCCCGAGTAATCACACCTTCTCCAAATTGGCAAAAAAAAGCGTTGCTGATTTTTCCTGGAAAATACACTAAAAAACCTACGAGCCGTTCCCGAGTAATCACACCTTCTCCAAATTGGCCAAAAAAAGCGTTGCTGATTTTTCCTGGAAAATACACTAAAAATCCTACGAGCCGTTCCCGAGTAATCACACCTTCTCCAAATTGGCCAAAAAAAGCGTTGCTGATTTTTCCTGGAAAATACACTAAAAATCCTACGAGCCGTTCCCGAGTAATCACACCTTCTCAAAATTGGCCAAAAAAAGCGTTGCACATTTTTCCTGGAAAATACACTAAAAATCCTACGAGCCGTTCCCGAGTAATCCCATCTTCTCCAAATTAGAAAAAAAATCGTTGCTGATTTTTCCTGGAAAATACACTAAAAATCTTACGAGCCGTTTCCGAGTAATCACACCTTCTCCAAATTGGCCAAAAAAAGCGTTGTTGATTTTTCCTGGAAAATACACTAAAAATCCTACGAGCCGTTCCCGAGTAATCACACCTTCTCCAAATTGGCCAAAAAAAAGCGTTGCTGATTTTTCCTGGAAAATACACTAAAAAACCTACGAGCCGTTCCCGAGTAATCACACCTTCTCCAAATTGGCCAAAAAAAGCGTTGTTGATTTTTCCTGGAAAATACACTAAAAATCCTACGAGGCGTTCCCGAGTAATCACAGCTTCTCCAAATTGGCCAAAAAAAGCGTTGTTGATTTTTCCTGGAAAATACACTAAAAATCCTACGAGCAGTTCCCGAGTAATCCCATCTTCTCCAAATTGGCCAAAAAAAAGCGTTGCTGATTTTTCCTGAAAAATACACTAAAAAATCTTACGAGCCGTTCCCGAGTAATCACACCTTCTCCAAATTGGCCAAAAAAAGCGTTGCTGATTTTTCCTGGAAAAAACATCAAAAAAACCTACGAGCCGTTCCCGAGTAATCACACCTTCTCCAAATTGGCCAAAAAAAAGCGTTGCTGATTTTTCCTGGAAAATACACTAAAAATCTTACGAGCCGTTCCCGAGTAATCCCATCTTCTCCAAATTGGCCAAAAAAAAACGTTGCTGATTTTTCCTGGAAAAAACATCAAAAATCTTACGAGCCGTTATCGAGTAATCACACCTTCTCCAAATTGGCCAAAAAAAAACCTTGCTGATTTTTCCTGGAAAATACACTAAAAAACCTACGAGCCGTTCCCGAGTAATCACACTTTCTCCAAATTGGCAAAAAAAAACGTTGCTGATTTTTCCTGGAAAATACACTAAAAAACCTACGAGCCGTTCCCGAGTAATCACACTTTCTCCAAATTGGCAAAAAAAAACGTTGCTGATTTTTCCTGGAAAATACACTAAAAAACCTACGAGCCGTTCCCGAGTAATCACACCTTCTCCAAATTGGCCAAAAAAAAACCTTGCTGATTTTTCCTGGAAAATACACTAAAAATCCTACGAGCCGTTCCCGAGTAATCACACCTTCTCCAAATTGGCCAAAAAAAAACCTTGCTGATTTTTCCTGGAAAATACACTAAAAATCTTACGAGCCGTTCCCGAGTAATCCCATCTTCTCCAAATTGGCCAAAAAAAACGTTGCTGATTTTTCCTGAAAAATACACTAAAAAACCTACGAGCCGTTCCCGAGTAATCCCATCTTCTCCAAATTAGAAAAAAAAGCGTTGCTGATTTTTCCTGGAAAATACACTAAAAATCCTACGAGCCGTTCCCGAGTAATCACACCATCTCCAAATTGGCCAAAAAAAAACCTTGCTGATTTTTCCTGGAAATTACACTAAAAATCCTACGAGCCGTTCCCGAGTAATCCCATCTTCTCCAAATTAGAAAAAAAAGCGTTGCTGATTTTTCCTGGAAAATACACTAAAAATCCTACGAGCCGTTCCCGAGTAATCACACCTTCTCCAAATTGGCCAAAAAAAGCGTTGTTGATTTTTCCTGGAAAATACACTAAAAATCTTACGAGCCGTTCCCGAGTAATCACACCTTCTCCAAATTGGCCAAAAAAAGCGTTGCTGATTTTTCCTGGAAAATACACTAAAAAACCTACGAGCCGTTCCCGAGTAATCACACTTTCTCCAAATTGGCAAAAAAAAGCGTTGCTGATTTTTCCTGGAAAATACACTAAAAATCTTACGAGCCGTTCCCGAGTAATCACACCTTCTCCAAATTGGCCAAAAAAAAGCGTTGCTGATTTTTCCTGGAAAATACACTAAAAATCTTACGAGCCGTTCCCGAGTAATCACACCTTCTCCAAATTGGCAAAAAAAAGCGTTGCTGATTTTTCCTGGAAAATACACTAAAAAACCTACGAGCCGTTCCCGAGTAATCACACCTTCTCCAAATTGGCCAAAAAAAGCGTTGCTGATTTTTCCTGGAAAATACACTAAAAATCCTACGAGCCGTTCCCGAGTAATCACACCTTCTCCAAATTGGCCAAAAAAAGCGTTGCTGATTTTTCCTGGAAAATACACTAAAAATCCTACGAGCCGTTCCCGAGTAATCACACCTTCTCAAAATTGGCCAAAAAAAGCGTTGCACATTTTTCCTGGAAAATACACTAAAAAACCTACGAGCCGTTCCCGAGTAATCACACTTTCTCCAAATTGGCAAAAAAAAGCGTTGCTGATTTTTCCTGGAAAATACACTAAAAATCTTACGAGCCGTTCCCGAGTAATCACACCTTCTCCAAATTGGCCAAAAAAAAGCGTTGCTGATTTTTCCTGGAAAATACACTAAAAAACCTACGAGCCGTTCCCGAGTAATCACACCTTCTCCAAATTGGCCAAAAAAAGCGTTGCTGATTTTTCCTGGAAAATACACTAAAAATCCTACGAGCAGTTCCCGAGTAATCCCATCTTCTCCAAATTGGCCAAAAAAAAGCGTTGCTGATTTTTCCTGAAAAATACACTAAAAAATCTTACGAGCCGTTCCCGAGTAATCACACCTTCTCCAAATTGGCCAAAAAAAGCGTTGCTGATTTTTCCTGGAAAAAACATCAAAAAAACCTACGAGCCGTTCCCGAGTAATCACACCTTCTCCAAATTGGCCAAAAAAAAGCGTTGCTGATTTTTCCTGGAAAATACACTAAAAATCTTACGAGCCGTTCCCGAGTAATCCCATCTTCTCCAAATTGGCCAAAAAAAAACGTTGCTGATTTTTCCTGGAAAAAACATCAAAAATCTTACGAGCCGTTATCGAGTAATCACACCTTCTCCAAATTGGCCAAAAAAAAACCTTGCTGATTTTTCCTGGAAAATACACTAAAAAACCTACGAGCCGTTCCCGAGTAATCACACTTTCTCCAAATTGGCAAAAAAAAACGTTGCTGATTTTTCCTGGAAAATACACTAAAAAACCTACGAGCCGTTCCCGAGTAATCACACTTTCTCCAAATTGGCAAAAAAAAACGTTGCTGATTTTTCCTGGAAAATACACTAAAAAACCTACGAGCCGTTCCCGAGTAATCACACCTTCTCCAAATTGGCCAAAAAAAAACCTTGCTGATTTTTCCTGGAAAATACACTAAAAATCCTACGAGCCGTTCCCGAGTAATCACACCTTCTCCAAATTGGCCAAAAAAAAACCTTGCTGATTTTTCCTGGAAAATACACTAAAAATCTTACGAGCCGTTCCCGAGTAATCCCATCTTCTCCAAATTGGCCAAAAAAAACGTTGCTGATTTTTCCTGAAAAATACACTAAAAAACCTACGAGCCGTTCCCGAGTAATCCCATCTTCTCCAAATTAGAAAAAAAAGCGTTGCTGATTTTTCCTGGAAAATACACTAAAAATCCTACGAGCCGTTCCCGAGTAATCACACCATCTCCAAATTGGCCAAAAAAAAAACCTTGCTGATTTTTCCTGGAAATTACACTAAAAATCCTACGAGCCGTTCCCGAGTAATCCCATCTTCTCCAAATTAGAAAAAAAAGCGTTGCTGATTTTTCCTGGAAAATACACTAAAAATCCTACGAGCCGTTCCCGAGTAATCACACCTTCTCCAAATTGGCCAAAAAAAGCGTTGTTGATTTTTCCTGGAAAATACACTAAAAATCTTACGAGCCGTTCCCGAGTAATCACACCTTCTCCAAATTGGCCAAAAAAAGCGTTGCTGATTTTTCCTGGAAAATACACTAAAAAACCTACGAGCCGTTCCCGAGTAATCACACTTTCTCCAAATTGGCAAAAAAAAGCGTTGCTGATTTTTCCTGGAAAATACACTAAAAATCTTACGAGCCGTTCCCGAGTAATCACACCTTCTCCAAATTGGCCAAAAAAAAGCGTTGCTGATTTTTCCTGGAAAATACACTAAAAATCTTACGAGCCGTTCCCGAGTAATCACACCTTCTCCAAATTGGCAAAAAAAAGCGTTGCTGATTTTTCCTGGAAAATACACTAAAAAACCTACGAGCCGTTCCCGAGTAATCACACCTTCTCCAAATTGGCCAAAAAAAGCGTTGCTGATTTTTCCTGGAAAATACACTAAAAATCCTACGAGCCGTTCCCGAGTAATCACACCTTCTCCAAATTGGCCAAAAAAAGCGTTGCTGATTTTTCCTGGAAAATACACTAAAAATCCTACGAGCCGTTCCCGAGTAATCACACCTTCTCAAAATTGGCCAAAAAAAGCGTTGCACATTTTTCCTGGAAAATACACTAAAAATCCTACGAGCCGTTCCCGAGTAATCCCATCTTCTCCAAATTAGAAAAAAAATCGTTGCTGATTTTTCCTGGAAAATACACTAAAAATCTTACGAGCCGTTTCCGAGTAATCACACCTTCTCCAAATTGGCCAAAAAAAGCGTTGTTGATTTTTCCTGGAAAATACACTAAAAATCCTACGAGCCGTTCCCGAGTAATCACACCTTCTCCAAATTGGCCAAAAAAAAGCGTTGCTGATTTTTCCTGGAAAATACACTAAAAAACCTACGAGCCGTTCCCGAGTAATCACACCTTCTCCAAATTGGCCAAAAAAAGCGTTGTTGATTTTTCCTGGAAAATACACTAAAAATCCTACGAGGCGTTCCCGAGTAATCACAGCTTCTCCAAATTGGCCAAAAAAAGCGTTGTTGATTTTTCCTGGAAAATACACTAAAAATCCTACGAGCAGTTCCCGAGTAATCCCATCTTCTCCAAATTGGCCAAAAAAAAGCGTTGCTGATTTTTCCTGAAAAATACACTAAAAAATCTTACGAGCCGTTCCCGAGTAATCACACCTTCTCCAAATTGGCCAAAAAAAGCGTTGCTGATTTTTCCTGGAAAAAACATCAAAAAAACCTACGAGCCGTTCCCGAGTAATCACACCTTCTCCAAATTGGCCAAAAAAAAGCGTTGCTGATTTTTCCTGGAAAATACACTAAAAATCTTACGAGCCGTTCCCGAGTAATCCCATCTTCTCCAAATTGGCCAAAAAAAAACGTTGCTGATTTTTCCTGGAAAAAACATCAAAAATCTTACGAGCCGTTATCGAGTAATCACACCTTCTCCAAATTGGCCAAAAAAAAACCTTGCTGATTTTTCCTGGAAAATACACTAAAAAACCTACGAGCCGTTCCCGAGTAATCACACTTTCTCCAAATTGGCAAAAAAAAAACGTTGCTGATTTTTCCTGGAAAATACACTAAAAAACCTACGAGCCGTTCCCGAGTAATCACACTTTCTCCAAATTGGCAAAAAAAAACGTTGCTGATTTTTCCTGGAAAATACACTAAAAAACCTACGAGCCGTTCCCGAGTAATCACACCTTCTCCAAATTGGCCAAAAAAAAACCTTGCTGATTTTTCCTGGAAAATACACTAAAAATCCTACGAGCCGTTCCCGAGTAATCACACCTTCTCCAAATTGGCCAAAAAAAAACCTTGCTGATTTTTCCTGGAAAATACACTAAAAATCTTACGAGCCGTTCCCGAGTAATCCCATCTTCTCCAAATTGGCCAAAAAAAACGTTGCTGATTTTTCCTGAAAAATACACTAAAAAACCTACGAGCCGTTCCCGAGTAATCCCATCTTCTCCAAATTAGAAAAAAAAGCGTTGCTGATTTTTCCTGGAAAATACACTAAAAATCCTACGAGCCGTTCCCGAGTAATCACACCATCTCCAAATTGGCCAAAAAAAAACCTTGCTGATTTTTCCTGGAAATTACACTAAAAATCCTACGAGCCGTTCCCGAGTAATCCCATCTTCTCCAAATTAGAAAAAAAAGCGTTGCTGATTTTTCCTGGAAAATACACTAAAAATCCTACGAGCCGTTCCCGAGTAATCACACCTTCTCCAAATTGGCCAAAAAAAGCGTTGTTGATTTTTCCTGGAAAATACACTAAAAATCTTACGAGCCGTTCCCGAGTAATCACACCTTCTCCAAATTGGCCAAAAAAAGCGTTGCTGATTTTTCCTGGAAAATACACTAAAAATCTTACGAGCCGTTCCCGAGTAATCCCATCTTCTCCAAATTGGCCAAAAAAAAACGTTGCTGATTTTTCCTGGAAAAAACATCAAAAATCTTACGAGCCGTTATCGAGTAATCACACCTTCTCCAAATTGGCCAAAAAAAAACCTTGCTGATTTTTCCTGGAAAATACACTAAAAAACCTACGAGCCGTTCCCGAGTAATCACACTTTCTCCAAATTGGCAAAAAAAAACGTTGCTGATTTTTCCTGGAAAATACACTAAAAAACCTACGAGCCGTTCCCGAGTAATCACACCTTCTCCAAATTGGCCAAAAAAAAACCTTGCTGATTTTTCCTGGAAAATACACTAAAAATCCTACGAGCCGTTCCCGAGTAATCACACCTTCTCCAAATTGGCCAAAAAAAAACCTTGCTGATTTTTCCTGGAAAATACACTAAAAATCTTACGAGCCGTTCCCGAGTAATCCCATCTTCTCCAAATTGGCCAAAAAAAACGTTGCTGATTTTTCCTGAAAAATACACTAAAAAACCTACGAGCCGTTCCCGAGTAATCCCATCTTCTCCAAATTAGAAAAAAAAGCGTTGCTGATTTTTCCTGGAAAATACACTAAAAATCCTACGAGCCGTTCCCGAGTAATCACACCATCTCCAAATTGGCCAAAAAAAAACCTTGCTGATTTTTCCTGGAAATTACACTAAAAATCCTACGAGCCGTTCCCGAGTAATCCCATCTTCTCCAAATTAGAAAAAAAAGCGTTGCTGATTTTTCCTGGAAAATACACTAAAAATCCTACGAGCCGTTCCCGAGTAATCACACCTTCTCCAAATTGGCCAAAAAAAGCGTTGTTGATTTTTCCTGGAAAATACACTAAAAATCTTACGAGCCGTTCCCGAGTAATCACACCTTCTCCAAATTGGCCAAAAAAAGCGTTGCTGATTTTTCCTGGAAAATACACTAAAAATCTTACGAGCCGTTCCCGAGTAATCACACCTTCTCCAAATTGGCCAAAAAAAGCGTTGTTGATTTTTCCTGGAAATTACACTTAAAATCCTACGAGCCGTTCCCGAGTAATCACACCTTCTCCAAATTAGAAAAAAAGCGTTGCTGATTTTTCCTGGAAAATACACTAAAAATCTTACGAGCCGTTCCCGAGTAATCACACCTTCTCCAAATTGGCCAAAAAAAAGCGTTGCTGATTTTTCCTGGAAAATACACTAAAAATCTTACGAGCCGTTCCCGAGTAATCCCATCTTCTCCAAATTGGCCAAAAAAAGCGTTGTTGATTTTTCCTGGAAAATACACTAAAAATCCTACGAGCCGTTCCGGAGTAATCCCATCTTCTCCAAATTAGCAAAAAAAAGCGTTGCTGATTTTTCCTGGAAAAAACATCAAAAATCCTACGAGCCGTTCCCGAGTAATCACATCTTCTCCAAATTGGCCAAAAAAAGCGTTGCTGATTTTTCCTGGAAAATACACTAAAAATCCTACGAGCCGTTCCCGAGTAATCACACCTTCTCCAAATTGGCCAAAAAAAGCGTTGTTGATTTTTCCTGGAAAAAACATCAAAAATCCTACGAGCCGTTCCCGAGTAATCACACCTTCTCCAAATTGGCCAAAAAAAGCGTTGCTGATTTTTCCTGGAAAATACACTAAAAAACCTACGAGCCGTTCCCGAGTAATCCCATCTTCTCCAAATTAGAAAAAAAAGCGTTGCTGATTTTTCCTGGAAATTACACTTAAAATCCTACGAGCCGTTCCCGAGTAATCACACCTTCTCCAAATTAGAAAAAAAAGGGTTGCTGATTTTTCCTGGAAAATACACTAAAAATCCTACGAGCCGTTCCCGAGTAATCACACCTTCTCCAAATTGGCAAAAAAAAAACCTTGCTGATTTTTCCTGGAAAATACACTAAAAAACCTACGAGCCGTTCCCGAGTAATCACACTTTCTCCAAATTGGCAAAAAAAAGCGTTGCTGATTTTTCCTGGAAAATACACTAAAAATCTTACGAGCCGTTCCCGAGTAATCACACCTTCTCCAAATTGGCCAAAAAAAAGCGTTGCTGATTTTTCCTGGAAAATACACTAAAAATCTTACGAGCCGTTCCCGAGTAATCACACCTTCTCCAAATTGGCAAAAAAAAGCGTTGCTGATTTTTCCTGGAAAATACACTAAAAAACCTACGAGCCGTTCCCGAGTAATCACACCTTCTCCAAATTAGAAAAAAAGCGTTGCTGATTTTTCCTGGAAAATATATTAAAAATTTTATGAGCCGTTCCCGAGTAATCACACCTTCTCCAAATTGGCAAAAAAAAAAGCGTTGTTGATTTTTCCTGGAAAATACACTAAAAAACCTACGAGCCGTTCCCGAGTAATCACACCTTCTCCAAATTGGCCAAAAAAAGCGTTGTTGATTTTTCCTGGAAAATACACTAAAAAACCTACGAGCCGTTCCCGAGTAATCCCATCTTCTCCAAATTGGCCAAAAAAAGTGTTGCTGATTTTTCCTGGAAAATACACTAAAAATCCTACGAGCCGTTCCCGAGTAATCCCATCTTCTCCAAATTAGAAAAAAAAGCGTTGCTGATTTTTCCTGGAAAATACACTAAAAATCCTACGAGCCGTTCCCGAGTAATCACACCTTCTCCAAATTGGCCAAAAAAAGCGTTGCTGATTTTTCCTGGAAAATACACTAAAAATCCTACGAGCCGTTCCCGAGTAATCACACCTTCTCCAAATTAGAAAAAAAAAGCGTTGCTGATTTTTCCTGGAAAATACACTAAAAATCTTACGAGCCGTTCTTGAGTAATCACATCTTCTTCAAATTGGCCAAAAAAAGCGTTGCTGATTTTTCCTGGAAAATACACTAAAAATCCTACGAGCCGTTCCCGAGTAATCACACCTTCTCCAAATTAGAAAAAAAAGCGTTGCTGATTTTTCCTGGAAAATACACTAAAAATCTAACGAGCCGTTTTCGAGTAATCACACCTTCTCCAAATTGGCCAAAAAAAGCGTTGTTGATTTTTCCTGGAAAATACACTAAAAATCCTACGAGCCGTTCCCGAGTAATCACACCTTCTCCAAAT
Source organism: Lypha dubia (assembly GCA_947311025.1). Classification (NCBI taxonomy): domain Eukaryota; kingdom Metazoa; phylum Arthropoda; class Insecta; order Diptera; family Tachinidae; genus Lypha; species Lypha dubia. Next base: position 13,113 of record CAMZJU010000205.1, read on the forward strand.
TGGCCAAAAAAAAGCGTTGCTGATTTTTCCTGGAAAATACACTAAAAAACCTACGAGCCGTTCCCGAGTAATCACACCTTCTCCAAATTGGCCAAAAAAAGCGTTGCTGATTTTTCCTGGAAAATACACTAAAAATCCTACGAGCCGTTCCCGAGTAATCACACCTTCTCCAAATTGGCCAAAAAAAAGCGTTGCTGATTTTTCCTGGAAAATACACTAAAAAACCTACGAGCCGTTCCCGAGTAATCACACTTTCTCCAAATTGGCAAAAAAAAGCGTTGCTGATTTTTCCTGGAAAATACACTAAAAATCCTACGAGCCGTTCCCGAGTAATCACACCATCTCCAAATTGGCAAAAAAAAGCGTTGCTAATTTTTCCTGGAAAATACACTTAAAATCCTACGAGCCGTTCCCGAGTAATCACACCTTCTCCAAATTGGCCAAAAAAAGCGTTGCTGATTTTTCCTGGAAAATACACTAAAAATCCTACGAGCCGTTCCCGAGTAATCACACCTTCTCCAAATTGGCCAAAAAAAGCGTTGCTGATTTTTCCTGGAAAATACACTAAAAATCCTACGAGCCGTTCCCGAGTAATCACACCTTCTCAAAATTGGCCAAAAAAAGCGTTGCACATTTTTCCTGGAAAATACACTAAAAATCCTACGAGCCGTTCCCGAGTAATCCCATCTTCTCCAAATTAGAAAAAAAATCGTTGCTGATTTTTCCTGGAAAATACACTAAAAATCTTACGAGCCGTTTCCGAGTAATCACACCTTCTCCAAATTGGCCAAAAAAAGCGTTGTTGATTTTTCCTGGAAAATACACTAAAAATCCTACGAGCCGTTCCCGAGTAATCACACCTTCTCCAAATTGGCCAAAAAAAAGCGTTGCTGATTTTTCCTGGAAAATACACTAAAAAACCTACGAGCCGTTCCCGAGTAATCACACCTTCTCCAAATTGGCCAAAAAAAGCGTTGTTGATTTTTCCTGGAAAATACACTAAAAATCCTACGAGGCGTTCCCGAGTAATCACAGCTTCTCCAAATTGGCCAAAAAAAGCGTTGTTGATTTTTCCTGGAAAATACACTAAAAATCCTACGAGCAGTTCCCGAGTAATCCCATCTTCTCCAAATTGGCCAAAAAAAAGCGTTGCTGATTTTTCCTGAAAAATACACTAAAAAATCTTACGAGCCGTTCCCGAGTAATCACACCTTCTCCAAATTGGCCAAAAAAAGCGTTGCTGATTTTTCCTGGAAAAAACATCAAAAAAACCTACGAGCCGTTCCCGAGTAATCACACCTTCTCCAAATTGGCCAAAAAAAAGCGTTGCTGATTTTTCCTGGAAAATACACTAAAAATCTTACGAGCCGTTCCCGAGTAATCCCATCTTCTCCAAATTGGCCAAAAAAAAACGTTGCTGATTTTTCCTGGAAAAAACATCAAAAATCTTACGAGCCGTTATCGAGTAATCACACCTTCTCCAAATTGGCCAAAAAAAAACCTTGCTGATTTTTCCTGGAAAATACACTAAAAAACCTACGAGCCGTTCCCGAGTAATCACACTTTCTCCAAATTGGCAAAAAAAAACGTTGCTGATTTTTCCTGGAAAATACACTAAAAAACCTACGAGCCGTTCCCGAGTAATCACACCTTCTCCAAATTGGCCAAAAAAAAACCTTGCTGATTTTTCCTGGAAAATACACTAAAAATCTTACGAGCCGTTCCCGAGTAATCCCATCTTCTCCAAATTGGCCAAAAAAAGCGTTGCTGTTTTTTCCTGGAAAATACACTAAAAATCTTACGAGCCGTTCCCGAGTAATCACACCTTCTCCAAATTGGCCAAAAAAAAGCGTTGCTGATTTTTCCTGGAAAAAACACTAAAAATCTTACGAGCCGTTCCCGAGTAATCACACCTTCTCCAAATTGGCAAAAAAAAGCGTTGCTGATTTTTCCTGGAAAATACACTAAAAATCCTACGAGCCGTTCCCGAGTAATCCCAACATCTCCAAATTGGCCAAAAAAAGCGTTGTTGATTTTTCCTGGAAAATACACTAAAAATCCTACGAGCCGTTCCCGAGTAATCACACCTTCTCCAAATTGGCAAAAAAAAGCGTTGCTGATTTTTCCTGGAAAATACACTAAAAATCCTACGAGCCGTTCCCGAGTAATCACACCTTCTCCAAATTGGCCAAAAAAAGTGTTGCTGATTTTTCCTGGAAAATATATTAAAAATTTTATGAGCCGTTCCCGAGTAATCACACCTTCTCCAAATTGGCCAAAAAAAAGCGTTGTTGATTTTTCCTGGAAAATACACTAAAAATCCTACGAGCCGTTCCCGAGTAATCACACCTTCTCCAAATTGGCCAAAAAAAGCGTTGCTGATTTTTCCTGGAAAATACACTAAAAATCCTACGAGCCGTTCCCGAGTAATCACACCTTCTCCAAATTGGCCAAAAAAAAAGCGTTGTTGATTTTTCCTGGAAAATACACTAAAAAACCTACGAGCCGTTCCCGAGTAATCCCATCTTCTCCAAATTGGCCAAAAAAAGCGTTGTTGATTTTTCCTGGAAAATACACTAAAAATCCTACGAGCCGTTCCCGAGTAATCACACCATCTCCAAATTGGCCAAAAAAAGCGTTGCTGATTTTTCCTGGAAAATACACTAAAAATCCTACGAGCCGTTCCCGAGTAATCACACCTTCTCCAAATTGGCCAAAAAAAGCGTTGCTGATTTTTCCTGGAAAAAACATCAAAAATCTTACGAGCCGTTCCCGAGTAATCACACCTTCTCCAAATTGGCCAAAAAAAGCGTTGCTGATTTTTCCTGAAAAATACACTAAAAATCTTACGAGCCGTTCCCGAGTAATCACACCTTCTCCAAATTGGCCAAAAAAAGCGTTGCTGATTTTTCCTGGAAAATACACTAAAAATCTTACGAGCAGTTCCCGAGTAATCCCATCTTCTCCAAATTGGCCAAAAAAAAGCGTTGCTGATTTTTCCTGGAAAAAACATCAAAAATCTTACGAGCCGTTCCCGAGTAATCACACCTTCTCCAAATTGGCCAAAAAAAGCGTTGCTGATTTTTCCTGGAAAAAACATCAAAAATCTTACGAGCCGTTCCCGAGTAATCACACCTTCTCCAAATTGGCCAAAAAAAAAGCGTTGCTGATTTTTCCTGGAAAATACACTAAAAAACCTACGAGCCGTTCCCGAGTAATCCCATCTTCTCCAAATTGGCCAAAAAAAGCGTTGCTGATTTTTCCTGGAAAATACACTAAAAATCTTACGAGCCGTTCCCGAGTAATCACACCTTCTCCAAATTGGCCAAAAAAAGTGTTGCTGATTTTTCCTGGAAAATACACTAAAAATCCTACGAGCCGTTCCCGAGTAATCCCATCTTCTCCAAATTGGCCAAAAAAAGCGTTGCTGATTTTTCCTGGAAAATACACTAAAAATCTTACGAGCCGTTCCCGAGTAATCACACCTTCTCCAAATTGGCCAAAAAAAGTGTTGCTGATTTTTCCTGGAAAATACACTAAAAATCCTACGAGCCGTTCCCGAGTAATCCCATCTTCTCCAAATTGGCAAAAAAAAAGCGTTGCTGATTTTTCCTGGAAAATACACTAAAAATCCTACGAGCCGTTCCCGAGTAATCCCATCTTCTCCAAATTGGCCAAAAAAAGCGTTGCTGATTTTTCCTGGAAAATACACTAAAAATCTTACGAGCCGTTCCCGAGTAATCACACCTTCTCCAAATTGGCAAAAAAAGCGTTGCTGATTTTTCCTGGAAAAAACACTAAAAATCCTACGAGCCGTTCCGGAGTAATCACACCTTCTCCAAATTGGCCAAAAAAAAACGTTGCTGATTTTTCCTGGAAAATACACTAAAAATCCTACGAGCAGTTCCCGAGTAATCACACCTTCTCCAAATTGGCCAAAAAAAAGCGTTGCTGATTTTTCCTGGAAAATACACTAAAAATCTTACGAGCCGTTCCCGAGTAATCCCATCTTCTCCAAATTGGCCAAAAAAAAACGTTGCTGATTTTTCCTGGAAAAAACATCAAAAATCTTACGAGCCGTTCCCGAGTAATCACACCTTCTCCAAATTGGCCAAAAAAAAACCTTGCTGATTTTTCCTGGAAAATACACTAAAAAACCTACGAGCCGTTCCCGAGTAATCACACTTTCTCCAAATTGGCAAAAAAAAGCGTTGTTGATTTTTCCTGGAAAATACACTAAAAATCTTACGAGCCGTTCCCGAGTAATCACACTTTCTCCAAATTCGCAAAAAAAAACCTTGCTGATTTTTCCTGGAAAATACACTAAAAAACCTACGAGCCGTTCCCGAGTAATCACACCTTCTCCAAATTGGCCAAAAAAAGCGTTGCTGATTTTTCCTGGAAAATACACTAAAAAACCTACGAGCCGTTCCCGAGTAATCACACTTTCTCCAAATTGGCAAAAAAAAGCGTTGCTTATTTTTCCTGGAAAATACACTAAAAATCTTACGAGTCGTTCCCGAGTAATCACACCTTCTCCAAATTGGCCAAAAAAAAACCTTGCTGATTTTTCCTGGAAAATACACTAAAAAACCTACGAGCCGTTCCTGAGTAATCACACCTTCTCCAAATTGGCCAAAAAAAAAAGCGTTGCTGATTTTTCCTGGAAAATACACTAAAAATCTTACGAGCCGTTCCCGAGTAATCCCATCTTCTCCAAATTAGCCAAAAAAAAACGTTGCTGATTTTTCCTGGAAAAAACATCAAAAATCTTACGAGCCGTTCCCGAGTAATCACACCTTCTCCAAATTGGCCAAAAAAAAACCTTGCTGATTTTTCCTGGAAAATACACTAAAAAACCTACGAGCCGTTCCCGAGTAATCCCAACTTCTCCAAATTGGCCAAAAAAAGCGTTGTTGATTTTTCCTGGAAAATACACTAAAAATCTTACGAGCCGTTCCCGAGTAATCACACCTTCTCCAAATTGGCCAAAAAAAAACCTTGCTGATTTTTCCTGGAAAATACACTAAAAAACCTACGAGCCGTTCCCGAGTAATCACACCTTCTCCAAATTGGCCAAAAAAAAGCGTTGCTGATTTTTCCTGGAAAATACACTAAAAATCTTACGAGCCGTTCCCGAGTAATCACACCTTCTCCAAATTGGCCAAAAAAAAGCGTTGCTGATTTTTCCTGGAAAATACACTAAAAAACCTACGAGCCGTTCCCGAATAATCACACCTTCTCCAAATTGGCCAAAAAAAAAGCGTTGCTGATTTTTCCTGGAAAATACACTAAAAATCTTACGAGCCGTTCCCGAGTAATCACACCTTCTCCAAATTGGCCAAAAAAAGCGTTGCTGATTTTTCCTGGAAAAAACATCAAAAATCTTACGAGCCGTTCCGGAGTAATCCCATCTTCTCCAAATTAGCAAAAAAAAAGCGTTGCTGATTTTTCCTGGAAAATATATTAAAAATTTTATGAGCCGTTCCCGAGTAATCACACCTTCTCCAAATTGGCCAAAAAAAGCGTTGCTGATTTTTCCTGGAAAATACATCAAAAATCTTACGAGCCGTTCCCGAGTAATCCCATCTTCTCCAAATTAGAAAGAAAAGCGTTGCTGATTTTTCCTGGAAAATACACTAAAAATCTTACGAGCCGTTCCCGAGTAATCACACCTTCTCCAAATTGGCAAAAAAAAGCGTTGCTGATTTTTCCTGGAAAATACACTAAAAATCCTACGAGCCGTTCCCGAGTAATCACACCTTCTCCAAATTGGCCAAAAAAAGCGTTGCTGATTTTTCCTGGAAAATACACTAAAAATCCTACGAGCCGTTCCCGAGTAATCACACCTTCTCCAAATTGGCCAAAAAAAGCGTTGCTGATTTTTCCTGGAAAAAACATCAAAAATCTTACGAGCCGTTCCCGAGTAATCACACCTTCTCCAAATTGGCCAAAAAAAGCGTTGCTGATTTTTCCTGAAAAATACACTAAAAATCTTACGAGCCGTTCCCGAGTAATCACACCTTCTCCAAATTGGCCAAAAAAAGCGTTGCTGATTTTTCCTGGAAAATACACTAAAAATCTTACGAGCAGTTCCCGAGTAATCCCATCTTCTCCAAATTGGCCAAAAAAAAGCGTTGCTGATTTTTCCTGGAAAAAACATCAAAAATCTTACGAGCCGTTCCCGAGTAATCACACCTTCTCCAAATTGGCCAAAAAAAGCGTTGCTGATTTTTCCTGGAAAAAACATCAAAAATCTTACGAGCCGTTCCCGAGTAATCACACCTTCTCCAAATTGGCCAAAAAAAAAGCGTTGCTGATTTTTCCTGGAAAATACACTAAAAAACCTACGAGCCGTTCCCGAGTAATCCCATCTTCTCCAAATTGGCCAAAAAAAGCGTTGCTGATTTTTCCTGGAAAATACACTAAAAATCTTACGAGCCGTTCCCGAGTAATCACACCTTCTCCAAATTGGCCAAAAAAAGTGTTGCTGATTTTTCCTGGAAAATACACTAAAAATCCTACGAGCCGTTCCCGAGTAATCCCATCTTCTCCAAATTGGCCAAAAAAAGCGTTGCTGATTTTTCCTGGAAAATACACTAAAAATCTTACGAGCCGTTCCCGAGTAATCACACCTTCTCCAAATTGGCCAAAAAAAGTGTTGCTGATTTTTCCTGGAAAATACACTAAAAATCCTACGAGCCGTTCCCGAGTAATCCCATCTTCTCCAAATTGGCAAAAAAAAAGCGTTGCTGATTTTTCCTGGAAAATACACTAAAAATCCTACGAGCCGTTCCCGAGTAATCCCATCTTCTCCAAATTGGCCAAAAAAAGCGTTGCTGATTTTTCCTGGAAAATACACTAAAAATCTTACGAGCCGTTCCCGAGTAATCACACCTTCTCCAAATTGGCAAAAAAAAGCGTTGCTGATTTTTCCTGGAAAAAACACTAAAAATCCTACGAGCCGTTCCGGAGTAATCACACCTTCTCCAAATTGGCCAAAAAAAAGCGTTGCTGATTTTTCCTGGAAAATACACTAAAAATCCTACGAGCAGTTCCCGAGTAATCACACCTTCTCCAAATTGGCCAAAAAAAAGCGTTGCTGATTTTTCCTGGAAAATACACTAAAAATCTTACGAGCCGTTCCCGAGTAATCCCATCTTCTCCAAATTGGCCAAAAAAAAACGTTGCTGATTTTTCCTGGAAAAAACATCAAAAATCTTACGAGCCGTTCCCGAGTAATCACACCTTCTCCAAATTGGCCAAAAAAAAACCTTGCTGATTTTTCCTGGAAAATACACTAAAAAACCTACGAGCCGTTCCCGAGTAATCACACTTTCTCCAAATTGGCAAAAAAAAGCGTTGTTGATTTTTCCTGGAAAATACACTAAAAATCTTACGAGCCGTTCCCGAGTAATCACACTTTCTCCAAATTGGCAAAAAAAAACCTTGCTGATTTTTCCTGGAAAATACACTAAAAAACCTACGAGCCGTTCCCGAGTAATCACACCTTCTCCAAATTGGCCAAAAAAAGCGTTGCTGATTTTTCCTGGAAAATACACTAAAAAACCTACGAGCCGTTCCCGAGTAATCACACTTTCTCCAAATTGGCAAAAAAAAGCGTTGCTTATTTTTCCTGGAAAATACACTAAAAATCTTACGAGTCGTTCCCGAGTAATCACACCTTCTCCAAATTGGCCAAAAAAAAACCTTGCTGATTTTTCCTGGAAAATACACTAAAAAACCTACGAGCCGTTCCTGAGTAATCACACCTTCTCCAAATTGGCCAAAAAAAAGCGTTGCTGATTTTTCCTGGAAAATACACTAAAAATCTTACGAGCCGTTCCCGAGTAATCCCATCTTCTCCAAATTAGCCAAAAAAAAACGTTGCTGATTTTTCCTGGAAAAAACATCAAAAATCTTACGAGCCGTTCCCGAGTAATCACACCTTCTCCAAATTGGCCAAAAAAAAACCTTGCTGATTTTTCCTGGAAAATACACTAAAAAACCTACGAGCCGTTCCCGAGTAATCCCAACTTCTCCAAATTGGCCAAAAAAAGCGTTGTTGATTTTTCCTGGAAAATACACTAAAAATCTTACGAGCCGTTCCCGAGTAATCACACCTTCTCCAAATTGGCCAAAAAAAAACCTTGCTGATTTTTCCTGGAAAATACACTAAAAAACCTACGAGCCGTTCCCGAGTAATCACACCTTCTCCAAATTGGCCAAAAAAAAGCGTTGCTGATTTTTCCTGGAAAATACACTAAAAATCTTACGAGCCGTTCCCGAGTAATCACACCTTCTCCAAATTGGCCAAAAAAAAGCGTTGCTGATTTTTCCTGGAAAATACACTAAAAAACCTACGAGCCGTTCCCGAGTAATCACACCTTCTCCAAATTGGCCAAAAAAAAAGCGTTGCTGATTTTTCCTGGAAAATACACTAAAAATCTTACGAGCCGTTCCCGAGTAATCACACCTTCTCCAAATTGGCCAAAAAAAGCGTTGCTGATTTTTCCTGGAAAAAACATCAAAAATCTTACGAGCCGTTCCGGAGTAATCCCATCTTCTCCAAATTAGCAAAAAAAAAGCGTTGCTGATTTTTCCTGGAAAATATATTAAAAATTTTATGAGCCGTTCCCGAGTAATCACACCTTCTCCAAATTGGCCAAAAAAAGCGTTGCTGATTTTTCCTGGAAAATACATCAAAAATCTTACGAGCCGTTCCCGAGTAATCCCATCTTCTCCAAATTAGAAAGAAAAGCGTTGCTGATTTTTCCTGGAAAATACACTAAAAATCTTACGAGCCGTTCCCGAGTAATCACACCTTCTCCAAATTGGCAAAAAAAAGCGTTGCTGATTTTTCCTGGAAAATACACTAAAAATCCTACGAGCCGTTCCCGAGTAATCACACCTTCTCCAAATTGGCCAAAAAAAGCGTTGCTGATTTTTCCTGGAAAATACACTAAAAATCCTACGAGCCGTTCCCGAGTAATCACACCTTCTCCAAATTGGCCAAAAAAAGCGTTGCTGATTTTTCCTGGAAAAAACATCAAAAATCTTACGAGCCGTTCCCGAGTAATCACACCTTCTCCAAATTGGCCAAAAAAAGCGTTGCTGATTTTTCCTGAAAAATACACTAAAAATCTTACGAGCCGTTCCCGAGTAATCACACCTTCTCCAAATTGGCCAAAAAAAGCGTTGCTGATTTTTCCTGGAAAATACACTAAAAATCTTACGAGCAGTTCCCGAGTAATCCCATCTTCTCCAAATTGGCCAAAAAAAAAGCGTTGCTGATTTTTCCTGGAAAAAACATCAAAAATCTTACGAGCCGTTCCCGAGTAATCACACCTTCTCCAAATTGGCCAAAAAAAGCGTTGCTGATTTTTCCTGGAAAAAACATCAAAAATCTTACGAGCCGTTCCCGAGTAATCACACCTTCTCCAAATTGGCCAAAAAAAAAGCGTTGCTGATTTTTCCTGGAAAATACACTAAAAAACCTACGAGCCGTTCCCGAGTAATCCCATCTTCTCCAAATTGGCCAAAAAAAGCGTTGCTGATTTTTCCTGGAAAATACACTAAAAATCTTACGAGCCGTTCCCGAGTAATCACACCTTCTCCAAATTGGCCAAAAAAAGTGTTGCTGATTTTTCCTGGAAAATACACTAAAAATCCTACGAGCCGTTCCCGAGTAATCCCATCTTCTCCAAATTGGCCAAAAAAAGCGTTGCTGATTTTTCCTGGAAAATACACTAAAAATCTTACGAGCCGTTCCCGAGTAATCACACTTTCTCCAAATTGGCCAAAAAAAGTGTTGCTGATTTTTCCTGGAAAATACACTAAAAATCCTACGAGCCGTTCCCGAGTAATCCCATCTTATCCAAATTGGCAAAAAAAAAGCGTTGCTGATTTTTCCTGGAAAATACACTAAAAATCCTACGAGCCGTTCCCGAGTAATCCCATCTTCTCCAAATTGGCCAAAAAAAGCGTTGCTGATTTTTCCTGGAAAATACACTAAAAATCTTACGAGCCGTTCCCGAGTAATCACACCTTCTCCAAATTGGCAAAAAAAAGCGTTGCTGATTTTTCCTGGAAAAAACACTAAAAATCCTACGAGCCGTTCCGGAGTAATCACACCTTCTCCAAATTGGCCAAAAAAAAGCGTTGCTGATTTTTCCTGGAAAATACACTAAAAATCCTACGAGCAGTTCCCGAGTAATCACACCTTCTCCAAATTGGCCAAAAAAAAGCGTTGCTGATTTTTCCTGGAAAATACACTAAAAATCTTACGAGCCGTTCCCGAGTAATCCCATCTTCTCCAAATTGGCCAAAAAAAAACGTTGCTGATTTTTCCTGGAAAAAACATCAAAAATCTTACGAGCCGTTCCCGAGTAATCACACCATCTCCAAATTGGCCAAAAAAAAACCTTGCTGATTTTTCCTGGAAAATACACTAAAAAACCTACGTGCCGTTCCCGAGTAATCACACTTTCTCCAAATTGGCAAAAAAAAGCGTTGTTGATTTTTCCTGGAAAATACACTAAAAATCTTACGAGCCGTTCCCGAGTAATCACACTTTCTCCAAATTGGCAAAAAAAAACCTTGCTGATTTTTCCTGGAAAATACACTAAAAAACCTACGAGCCGTTCCCGAGTAATCACACCTTCTCCAAATTGGCCAAAAAAAGCGTTGCTGATTTTTTCTGGAAAATACACTAAAAAACCTACGAGCCGTTCCCGAGTAATCACACTTTCTCCAAATTGGCAAAAAAAAGCGTTGCTTATTTTTCCTGGAAAATACACTAAAAATCTTACGAGTCGTTCCCGAGTAATCACACCTTCTCCAAATTGGCCAAAAAAAAACCTTGCTGATTTTTCCTGGAAAATACACTAAAAAACCTACGAGCCGTTCCTGAGTAATCACACCTTCTCCAAATTGGCCAAAAAAAAGCGTTGCTGATTTTTCCTGGAAAATACACTAAAAATCTTACGAGCCGTTCCCGAGTAATCCCATCTTCTCCAAATTAGCCAAAAAAAAACGTTGCTGATTTTTCCTGGAAAAAACATCAAAAATCTTACGAGCCGTTCCCGAGTAATCACACCTTCTCCAAATTGGCCAAAAAAAAACCTTGCTGATTTTTCCTGGAAAATACACTAAAAAACCTACGAGCCGTTCCCGAGTAATCCCAACTTCTCCAAATTGGCCAAAAAAAGCGTTGTTGATTTTTCCTGGAAAATACACTAAAAATCTTACGAGCCGTTCCCGAGTAATCACACCTTCTCCAAATTGGCCAAAAAAAAACCTTGCTGATTTTTCCTGGAAAATACACTAAAAAACCTACGAGCCGTTCCCGAGTAATCACACCTTCTCCAAATTGGCCAAAAAAAAGCGTTGCTGATTTTTCCTGGAAAATACACTAAAAATCTTACGAGCCGTTCCCGAGTAATCACACCTTCTCCAAATTGGCCAAAAAAAAGCGTTGCTGATTTTTCCTGGAAAATACACTAAAAAACCTACGAGCCGTTCCCGAGTAATCACACCTTCTCCAAATTGGCCAAAAAAAAAGCGTTGCTGATTTTTCCTGGAAAATACACTAAAAATCTTACGAGCCGTTCCCGAGTAATCACACCTTCTCCAAATTGGCCAAAAAAAGCGTTGCTGATTTTTCCTGGAAAAAACATCAAAAATCTTACGAGCCGTTCCGGAGTAATCCCATCTTCTCCAAATTAGCAAAAAAAAAGCGTTGCTGATTTTTCCTGGAAAATATATTAAAAATTTTATGAGCCGTTCCCGAGTAATCACACCTTCTCCAAATTGGCCAAAAAAAGCGTTGCTGATTTTTCCTGGAAAATACATCAAAAATCTTACGAGCCGTTCCCGAGTAATCCCATCTTCTCCAAATTAGAAAGAAAAGCGTTGCTGATTTTTCCTGGAAAATACACTAAAAATCTTACGAGCCGTTCCCGAGTAATCACACCTTCTCCAAATTGGCAAAAAAAAGCGTTGCTGATTTTTCCTGGAAAATACACTAAAAATCCTACGAGCCGTTCCCGAGTAATCACACCTTCTCCAAATTGGCCAAAAAAAGCGTTGCTGATTTTTCCTGGAAAATACACTAAAAATCCTACGAGCCGTTCCCGAGTAATCACACCTTCTCCAAATTGGCCAAAAAAAGCGTTGCTGATTTTTCCTGGAAAAAACATCAAAAATCTTACGAGCCGTTCCCGAGTAATCACACCTTCTCCAAATTGGCCAAAAAAAGCGTTGCTGATTTTTCCTGAAAAATACACTAAAAATCTTACGAGCCGTTCCCGAGTAATCACACCTTCTCCAAATTGGCCAAAAAAAGCGTTGCTGATTTTTCCTGGAAAATACACTAAAAATCTTACGAGCAGTTCCCGAGTAATCCCATCTTCTCCAAATTGGCCAAAAAAAAGCGTTGCTGATTTTTCCTGGAAAAAACATCAAAAATCTTACGAGCCGTTCCCGAGTAATCACACCTTCTCCAAATTGGCCAAAAAAAGCGTTGCTGATTTTTCCTGGAAAAAACATCAAAAATCTTACGAGCCGTTCCCGAGTAATCACACCTTCTCCAAATTGGCCAAAAAAAAAGCGTTGCTGATTTTTCCTGGAAAATACACTAAAAAACCTACGAGCCGTTCCCGAGTAATCCCATCTTCTCCAAATTGGCCAAAAAAAGCGTTGCTGATTTTTCCTGGAAAATACACTAAAAATCTTACGAGCCGTTCCCGAGTAATCACACCTTCTCCAAATTGGCCAAAAAAAGTGTTGCTGATTTTTCCTGGAAAATACACTAAAAATCCTACGAGCCGTTCCCGAGTAATCCCATCTTCTCCAAATTGGCCAAAAAAAGCGTTGCTGATTTTTCCTGGAAAATACACTAAAAATCTTACGAGCCGTTCCCGAGTAATCACACCTTCTCCAAATTGGCCAAAAAAAGTGTTGCTGATTTTTCCTGGAAAATACACTAAAAATCCTACGAGCCGTTCCCGAGTAATCCCATCTTCTCCAAATTGGCAAAAAAAAAGCGTTGCTGATTTTTCCTGGAAAATACACTAAAAATCCTACGAGCCGTTCCCGAGTAATCCCATCTTCTCCAAATTGGCCAAAAAAAGCGTTGCTGATTTTTCCTGGAAAATACACTAAAAATCTTACGAGCCGTTCCCGAGTAATCACACCTTCTCCAAATTGGCAAAAAAAAGCGTTGCTGATTTTTCCTGGAAAAAACACTAAAAATCCTACGAGCCGTTCCGGAGTAATCACACCTTCTCCAAATTGGCCAAAAAAAAGCGTTGCTGATTTTTCCTGGAAAATACACTAAAAATCCTACGAGCAGTTCCCGAGTAATCACACCTTCTCCAAATTGGCCAAAAAAAAGCGTTGCTGATTTTTCCTGGAAAATACACTAAAAATCTTACGAGCCGTTCCCGAGTAATCCCATCTTCTCCAAATTGGCCAAAAAAAAACGTTGCTGATTTTTCCTGGAAAAAACATCAAAAATCTTACGAGCCGTTCCCGAGTAATCACACCTTCTCCAAATTGGCCAAAAAAAAACCTTGCTGATTTTTCCTGGAAAATACACTAAAAAACCTACGAGCCGTTCCCGAGTAATCACACTTTCTCCAAATTGGCAAAAAAAAGCGTTGTTGATTTTTCCTGGAAAATACACTAAAAATCTTACGAGCCGTTCCCGAGTAATCACACTTTCTCCAAATTGGCAAAAAAAAACCTTGCTGATTTTTCCTGGAAAATACACTAAAAAACCTACGAGCCGTTCCCGAGTAATCACACCTTCTCCAAATTGGCCAAAAAAAGCGTTGCTGATTTTTCCTGGAAAATACACTAAAAAACCTACGAGCCGTTCCCGAGTAATCACCCTTTCTCCAAATTGGCAAAAAAAAGCGTTGCTTATTTTTCCTGGAAAATACACTAAAAATCTTACGAGTCGTTCCCGAGTAATCACACCTTCTCCAAATTGGCCAAAAAAAAACCTTGCTGATTTTTCCTGGAAAATACACTAAAAAACCTACGAGCCGTTCCTGAGTAATCACACCTTCTCCAAATTGGCCAAAAAAAAGCGTTGCTGATTTTTCCTGGAAAATACACTAAAAATCTTACGAGCCGTTCCCGAGTAATCCCATCTTCTCCAAATTAGCCAAAAAAAAACGTTGCTGATTTTTCCTGGAAAAAACATCAAAAATCTTACGAGCCGTTCCCGAGTAATCACACCTTCTCCAAATTGGCCAAAAAAAAACCTTGCTGATTTTTCCTGGAAAATACACTAAAAAACCTACGAGCCGTTCCCGAGTAATCCCAACTTCTCCAAATTGGCCAAAAAAAGCGTTGTTGATTTTTCCTGGAAAATACACTAAAAATCTTACGAGCCGTTCCCGAGTAATCACACCTTCTCCAAATTGGCCAAAAAAAAACCTTGCTGATTTTTCCTGGAAAATACACTAAAAAACCTACGAGCCGTTCCCGAGTAATCACACCTTCTCCAAATTGGCCAAAAAAAAGCGTTGCTGATTTTTCCTGGAAAATACACTAAAAATCTTA
>CAMZJU010000206.1:0-27618 GCA_947311025.1 Lypha dubia
ACCTTCTCCAAATTGGCCAAAAAAAGCGTTGCTGATTTTTCCTGGAAAATACACTAAAAATCTTACGAGCCGTTCCCGAGTAATCACACCTTCTCCAAATTGGCCAAAAAAAGTGTTGCTGATTTTTCCTGAAAAATACACTAAAAAACCTACGAGCCGTTCCCGAGTAATCCCATCTTCTCCAAATTGGCCAAAAAAAAGCGTTGCTGATTTTTCCTGGAAAATACATCAAAAATCTTACGAGCCGTTCCCGAGTAATCACACCTTCTCCAAATTGGCCAAAAAAAACCTTGCTGATTTTTCCTGGAAAATACACTAAAAATCCTACGAGCCGTTCCCGAGTAATCACACCTTCTCCAAATTAGCCAAAAAAAGCGTTGTTGATTTTTCCTGGAAAATACACTAAAAATCCTACGAGCCGTTCCCGAGTAATCCCATCTTCTCCAAATTAGAAAAAAAAGCGTTGCTGATTTTTCCTGGAAAATACACTAAAAATCTTACGAGCCGTTCCCGAGTAATCACACCTTCTCCAAATTGGCCAAAAAAAAAGCGTTGCTGATTTTTCCTGGAAAATACACTAAAAATCTTACGAGCCGTTCCCGAGTAATCCCATCTTCTCCAAATTGGCCAAAAAAAAGCGTTGCTGATTTTTCCTGGAAAATACACTAAAAAACCTACGAGCCGTTCCCGAGTAATCACACCTTCTCCAAATTGGCCAAAAAAAGCGTTGCTGATTTTTCCTGAAAAATACACTAAAAAACCTACGAGCCGTTCCCGAGTAATCCCATCTTCTCCAAATTGGCCAAAAAAAAGCGTTGCTGATTTTTCCTGGAAAATACATCAAAAATCTTACGAGCCGTTCCCGAGTAATCACAGCTTCTCCAAATTGGCCAAAAAAAGCGTTGTTGATTTTTCCTGGAAAATACACTAAAAATCTTACGAGCCGTTCCCGAGTAATCACACCTTCTCCAAATTGGCCAAAAAAAAGCGTTGCTGATTTTTCCTGGAAATTACACTAAAAATCCTACGAGCCGTTCCCGAGTAATCCCATCTTCTCCAAATTGGCCAAAAAAAAGCGTTGCTGATTTTTCCTGGAAAAAACATCAAAAATCCTACGAGCCGTTCCCGAGTAATCCCATCTTCTCCAAATTGGCCAAAAAAAGCGTTGTTGATTTTTCCTGGAAAATACACTAAAAATCCTACGAGCCGTTCCCGAGTAATCACACCATCTCCAAATTGGCAAAAAAAAGCGTTGTTGATTTTTCCTGGAAAATACACTAAAAATCCTACGAGCCGTTCCCGAGTAATCACACCATCTCCAAATTGGCAAAAAAAAGCGTTGCTGATTTTTCCTGGAAAAAACATCAAAAATCCTACGAGCCGTTCCCGAGTAATCACACCTTCTCCAAATTGGCCAAAAAAAAACCTTGCTGATTTTTCCTGGAAAATACACTAAAAAACCTACGAGCCGTTCCCGAGTAATCACACCTTCTCCAAATTGGCCAAAAAAAAACCTTGCTGATTTTTCCTGGAAAATATATTAAAAATTTTATGAGCCGTTCCCGAGTAATCACACCTTCTCCAAATTGGCAAAAAAAAAAGCGTTGCTGATTTTTCCTGAAAAATACACTAAAAATCCTACGAGCCGTTCCGGAGTAATCCCATCTTCTCCAAATTATCCAAAAAAAGCGTTGCTGATTTTTCCTGGAAAATACACTAAAAAACCTACGAGCCGTTCCCGAGTAATCCCATCTTCTCCAAATTGGCCAAAAAAAAGCGTTGCTGATTTTTCCTGGAAAATATATTAAAAAACCTACGAGCCGTTCCCGAGTAATCACACCTTCTCCAAAATGGCCAAAAAAAGCGTTGCTGATTTTTCCTGGAAAATACACTAAAAAACCTACGAGCCGTTCCCGAGTAATCACACCTTCTCCAAATTGGCCAAAAAAAGCGTTGTTGATTTTTCCTGGAAAATACACTAAAAATCCTACGAGCCGTTCCCGAGTAATCACAGCTTCTCCAAATTGGCCAAAAAAAAGCGTTGTTGATTTTTCCTGGAAATTACACAAAAAATCCTACGAGCCGTTCCCGAGTAATCACACCTTCTCCAAATTGGCCAAAAAAAAGCGTTGCTGATTTTTCCTGGAAAATACACTAAAAAACCTTCGAGCCGTTCCCGAGTAATCACACCTTCTCCAAATTGGCCAAAAAAAAAGCGTTGCTGATTTTTCCTGGAAAATACACTAAAAATCCTACGAGCCGTTCCCGAGTAATCACACCTTCTCCAAATTGGCCAAAAAAAGCGTTGCTGATTTTTCCTGGAAAATACACTAAAAATCCTACGAGCCGTTCCCGAGTAATCACACCTTCTCCAAATTGGCCAAAAAAAGCGTTGCTGATTTTTCCTCAAAATTACACTAAAAAACCTACGAGCCGTTCCCGAGTAATCCCATCTTCTCCAAATTGGCCAAAAAAAAGCGTTGCTGATTTTTCCTGGAAAATACATCAAAAATCTTACGAGCCGTTCCCGAGTAATCACAGCTTCTCCAAATTGGCCAAAAAAAGCGTTGTTGATTTTTCCTGGAAAATACACTAAAACTCCTACGAGCCGTTCCCGAGTAATCACACCTTCTCCAAATTGGCCAAAAAAAAGCGTTGCTGATTTTTCCTGGAAATTACACTAAAAATCCTACGGCCGTTCCCGAGTAATCCCATCTTCTCCAAATTAGAAAAAAAAGCGTTGCTGATTTTTCCTGGAAAATACACTAAAAATCTTACGAGCCGTTCTCGAGTAATCACACCTTATCCAAATTGGCCAAAAAAAGCGTTGCTGATTTTTCCTGGAAAAAACATCAAAAATCTTACGAGCCGTTCCCGAGTAATCACACCTTCTCCAAATTGGCCAAAAAAAGCGTTGCTGATTTTTCCTGGAAAAAACATCAAAAATCCTACGAGCCGTTCCCGAGTAATCACACCTTATCCAAATTGGCAAAAAAAAGCGTTGCTGATTTTTCCTGGAAAATACACTAAAAATCCTACGAGCCGTTCCCGAGTAATCACACCTTCTCCAAATTGGCCAAAAAAAGCGTTGCTAATTTTTCCTGGAAAATACACTAAAAATCTTACGAGCCGTTCCCGAGTAATCACACCTTCTCCAAATTGGCCAAAAAAAGCGTTGCTGATTTTTCCTGGAAAATACACTAAAAATCCTACGAGCCGTTCCCGAGTAATCACACCTTCTCCAAATTGGCCAAAAAAAAGCGTTGCTGATTTTTCCTGGAAAATACACTAAAAATCTTACGAGCCGTTCCCGAGTAATCACACCTTCTCCAAATTGGCCAAAAAAAGCGTTGCTGATTTTTCCTGGAAAATACACTAAAAAACCTACGAGCCGTTCCCGAGTAATCACACCTTCTCCAAATTGGCCAAAAAAAAACCTTGCTGATTTTTCCTGGAAAAAACATCAAAAATCTTACGAGCCGTTCCCGAGTAATCCCATCTTCTCCAAATTAGAAAAAAAAGCGTTGCTGATTTTTCCTGGAAAATACACTAAAAAACCTACGAGCCGTTCCCGAGTAATCACACCTTCTCCAAATTGGCCAAAAAAAGCGTTGCTGATTTTTCCTGGAAAAAACATCAAAAATCCTACGAGCCGTTCCCAAGTAATCCCATCTTCTCCAAATTGGCCAAAAAAAAGCGTTGCTGATTTTTCCTGGAAAATACACTAAAAATCCTACGAGCAGTTCCCGAGTAATCACACCTTCTCCAAATTAGAAAAAAAAGCGTTGCTGATTTTTCCTGGAAAATACACTAAAAATCCTACGAGCCGTTCCCGAGTAATCACACCTTCTCCAAATTGGCCAAAAAAAGCGTTGCTGATTTTTCCTGGAAAAAACATCAAAAATCCTACGAGCCGTTCCCGAGTAATCACACCTTCTCCAAATTGGCCAAAAAAAGCGTTGCTGATTTTTCCTGGAAAAAACATCAAAAATCCTACGAGCCGTTCCCGAGTAATCACACCTTCTCCAAATTAGAAAAAAAAGCGTTGCTGATTTTTCCTGGAAAATTCACTAAAAATCCTACGAGCCGTTCCCGAGTAATCACACCTTCTCCAAATTGGCCAAAAAAAGCGTTGCTAATTTTTCCTGGAAAATACACTAAAAATCTTACGAGCCGTTCCCGAGTAATCACACCTTCTCCAAATTGGCCAAAAAAAGCGTTGCTGATTTTTCCTGGAAAATACACTAAAAATCCTACGAGCCGTTCCCGAGTAATCACACCTTCTCCAAATTGGCCAAAAAAAAGCGTTGCTGATTTTTCCTGGAAAATACACTAAAAATCTTACGAGCCGTTCCCGAGTAATCACACCTTCTCCAAATTGGCCAAAAAAAAGCGTTGCTGATTTTTCCTGGAAATTACACTAAAAATCCTACGAGCCGTTCCCGAGTAATCCCATCTTCTCCAAATTGGCCAAAAAAAAGCGTTGCTGATTTTTCCTGGAAAAAACATCAAAAATCCTACGAGCCGTTCCCGAGTAATCCCATCTTCTCCAAATTGGCCAAAAAAAGCGTTGTTGATTTTTCCTGGAAAATACACTAAAAATCCTACGAGCCGTTCCCGAGTAATCACACCATCTCCAAATTGGCAAAAAAAAGCGTTGTTGATTTTTCCTGGAAAATACACTAAAAATCCTACGAGCCGTTCCCGAGTAATCACACCATCTCCAAATTGGCAAAAAAAAAAGCGTTGCTGATTTTTCCTGGAAAAAACATCAAAAATCCTACGAGCCGTTCCCGAGTAATCACACCTTCTCCAAATTGGCCAAAAAAAAACCTTGCTGATTTTTCCTGGAAAATACACTAAAAAACCTACGAGCCGTTCCCGAGTAATCACACCTTCTCCAAATTGGCCAAAAAAAAACTTTGCTGATTTTTCCTGGAAAATATATTAAAAATTTTATGAGCCGTTCCCGAGTAATCACACCTTCTCCAAATTGGCAAAAAAAAAAGCGTTGCTGATTTTTCCTGAAAAATACACTAAAAATCCTACGAGCCGTTCCGGAGTAATCCCATCTTCTCCAAATTATCAAAAAAAAGCGTTGCTGATTTTTCCTGGAAAATACACTAAAAAACCTACGAGCCGTTCCCGAGTAATCCCATCTTCTCCAAATTGGCCAAAAAAAAAGCGTTGCTGATTTTTCCTGGAAAATATATTAAAAAACCTACGAGCCGTTCCCGAGTAATCACACCTTCTCCAAAATGGCCAAAAAAAGCGTTGCTGATTTTTCCTGGAAAATACACTAAAAAACCTACGAGCCGTTCCCGAGTAATCACACCTTCTCCAAATTGGCCAAAAAAAGCGTTGTTGATTTTTCCTGGAAAATACACTAAAAATCCTACGAGCCGTTCCCGAGTAATCACAGCTTCTCCAAATTGGCCAAAAAAAAGCGTTGTTGATTTTTCCTGGAAATTACACAAAAAATCCTACGAGCCGTTCCCGAGTAATCACACCTTCTCCAAATTGGCCAAAAAAAAGCGTTGCTGATTTTTCCTGGAAAATACACTAAAAAACCTACGAGCCGTTCCCGAGTAATCACACCTTCTCCAAATTGGCCAAAAAAAAAGCGTTGCTGATTTTTCCTGGAAAATACACTAAAAATCCTACGAGCCGTTCCCGAGTAATCACACCTTCTCCAAATTGGCCAAAAAAAGCGTTGCTGATTTTTCCTGGAAAATACACTAAAAATCCTACGAGCCGTTCCCGAGTAATCACACCTTCTCCAAATTGGCCAAAAAAAGCGTTGCTGATTTTTCCTGGAAATTACACTAAAAAACCTACGAGCCGTTCCCGAGTAATCCCATCTTCTCCAAATTGGCCAAAAAAAAGCGTTGCTGATTTTTCCTGGAAAATACATCAAAAATCTTACGAGCCGTTCCCGAGTAATCACAGCTTCTCCAAATTGGCCAAAAAAAGCGTTGTTGATTTTTCCTGGAAAATACACTAAAACTCCTACGAGCCGTTCCCGAGTAATCACACCTTCTCCAAATTGGCCAAAAAAAAGCGTTGCTGATTTTTCCTGGAAATTACACTAAAAATCCTACGAGCCGTTCCCGAGTAATCCCATCTTCTCCAAATTAGAAAAAAAAGCGTTGCTGATTTTTCCTGGAAAATACACTAAAAATCTTACGAGCCGTTCTCGAGTAATCACACCTTATCCAAATTGGCCGAAAAAAGCGTTGCTGATTTTTCCTGGAAAAAACATCAAAAATCTTACGAGCCGTTCCCGAGTAATCACACTTTCTCCAAATTGGCCAAAAAAAGCGTTGCTGATTTTTCCTGGAAAAAACATCAAAAATCCTACGAGCCGTTCCCGAGTAATCACACCTTCTCCAAATTAGAAAAAAAAGCGTTGCTGATTTTTCCTGGAAAATACACTAAAAATCCTACGAGCCGTTCCCGAGTAATCACACCTTCTCCAAATTGGCCAAAAAAAGCGTTGCTAATTTTTCCTGGAAAATACACTAAAAATCTTACGAGCCGTTCCCGAGTAATCACACCTTCTCCAAATTGGCCAAAAAAAGCGTTGCTGATTTTTCCTGGAAAATACACTAAAAATCCTACGAGCCGTTCCCGAGTAATCACACCTTCTCCAAATTGGCCAAAAAAAAGCGTTGCTGATTTTTCCTGGAAAATACACTAAAAATCTTACGAGCCGTTCCCGAGTAATCACACCTTCTCCAAATTGGCCAAAAAAAGCGTTGCTGATTTTTCCTGGAAAATACACTAAAAAACCTACGAGCCGTTCCCGAGTAATCACACCTTCTCCAAATTGGCCAAAAAAAAACCTTGCTGATTTTTCCTGGAAAAAACATCAAAAATCTTACGAGCCGTTCCCGAGTAATCACACCTTCTCCAAATTGGCAAAAAAAAAAGCGTTGCTGATTTTTCCTGGAAAATACACTAAAAATCTTACGAGCCGTTCCCGAGTAATCCCATCTTCTCCAAATTAGAAAAAAAAGCGTTGCTGATTTTTCCTGGAAAATACACTAAAAAACCTACGAGCCGTTCCCGAGTAATCACACCTTCTCCAAATTGGCCAAAAAAAGCGTTGTTGATTTTTCCTGGAAAATACACTAAAACTCCTACGAGCCGTTCCCGAGTAATCCCATCTTCTCCAAATTGGCCAAAAAAAAGCGTTGCTGATTTTTCCTGGAAAAAACATCAAAAATCCTACGAGCCGTTCCCGAGTAATCCCATCTTCTCCAAATTGGCCAAAAAAAGCGTTGTTGATTTTTCCTGGAAAATACACTAAAAATCCTACGAGCCGTTCCCGAGTAATCACACCATCTCCAAATTGGCAAAAAAAAGCGTTGTTGATTTTTCCTGGAAAATACACTAAAAATCCTACGAGCCGTTCCCGAGTAATCACACCTTCTCCAAATTGGCCAAAAAAAAACCTTGCTGATTTTTCCTGGAAAAAACATCAAAAATCTTACGAGCCGTTCCCGAGTAATCACACCTTCTCCAAATTGGCAAAAAAAAAAGCGTTGCTGATTTTTCCTGGAAAATACACTAAAAATCCTACGAGCCGTTCCCGAGTAATCACACCTTCTCCAAATTGGCCAAAAAAAGCGTTGCTAATTTTTCCTGGAAAATACACTAAAAATCTTACGAGCCGTTCCCGAGTAATCACACCTTCTCCAAATTGGCCAAAAAAAGCGTTGCTGATTTTTCCTGGAAAATACACTAAAAATCCTACGAGCCGTTCCCGAGTAATCACACCTTCTCCAAATTGGCCAAAAAAAAGCGTTGCTGATTTTTCCTGGAAAATACACTAAAAATCTTACGAGCCGTTCCCGAGTAATCACACCTTCTCCAAATTGGCCAAAAAAAGCGTTGCTGATTTTTCCTGGAAAATACACTAAAAAACCTACGAGCCGTTCCCGAGTAATCACACCTTCTCCAAATTGGCCAAAAAAAAACCTTGCTGATTTTTCCTGGAAAAAACATCAAAAATCTTACGAGCCGTTCCCGAGTAATCACACCTTCTCCAAATTGGCCAAAAAAAGCGTTGCTGATTTTTCCTGGAAAATACACTAAAAATCCTACGAGCCGTTCCCGAGTAATCACACCTTCTCCAAATTGGCCAAAAAAAAGCGTTGCTGATTTTTCCTGGAAAATACACTAAAAATCTTACGAGCCGTTCCCGAGTAATCACACCTTCTCCAAATTGGCCAAAAAAAAGCGTTGCTGATTTTTCCTGGAAATTACACTAAAAATCCTACGAGCCGTTCCCGAGTAATCCCATCTTCTCCAAATTGGCCAAAAAAAAGCGTTGCTGATTTTTCCTGGAAAAAACATCAAAAATCCTACGAGCCGTTCCCGAGTAATCCCATCTTCTCCAAATTGGCCAAAAAAAGCGTTGTTGATTTTTCCTGGAAAATACACTAAAAATCCTACGAGCCGTTCCCGAGTAATCACACCATCTCCAAATTGGCAAAAAAAAGCGTTGTTGATTTTTCCTGGAAAATACACTAAAAATCCTACGAGCCGTTCCCGAGTAATCACACCATCTCCAAATTGGCAAAAAAAAAAGCGTTGCTGATTTTTCCTGGAAAAAACATCAAAAATCCTACGAGCCGTTCCCGAGTAATCACACCTTCTCCAAATTGGCCAAAAAAAAACCTTGCTGATTTTTCCTGGAAAATACACTAAAAAACCTACGAGCCGTTCCCGAGTAATCACACCTTCTCCAAATTGGCCAAAAAAAAACTTTGCTGATTTTTCCTGGAAAATATATTAAAAATTTTATGAGCCGTTCCCGAGTAATCACACCTTCTCCAAATTGGCAAAAAAAAAAGCGTTGCTGATTTTTCCTGAAAAATACACTAAAAATCCTACGAGCCGTTCCGGAGTAATCCCATCTTCTCCAAATTATCAAAAAAAAGCGTTGCTGATTTTTCCTGGAAAATACACTAAAAAACCTACGAGCCGTTCCCGAGTAATCCCATCTTCTCCAAATTGGCCAAAAAAAAAGCGTTGCTGATTTTTCCTGGAAAATATATTAAAAAACCTACGAGCCGTTCCCGAGTAATCACACCTTCTCCAAAATGGCCAAAAAAAGCGTTGCTGATTTTTCCTGGAAAATACACTAAAAAACCTACGAGCCGTTCCCGAGTAATCACACCTTCTCCAAATTGGCCAAAAAAAGCGTTGTTGATTTTTCCTGGAAAATACACTAAAAATCCTACGAGCCGTTCCCGAGTAATCACAGCTTCTCCAAATTGGCCAAAAAAAAGCGTTGTTGATTTTTCCTGGAAATTACACAAAAAATCCTACGAGCCGTTCCCGAGTAATCACACCTTCTCCAAATTGGCCAAAAAAAAGCGTTGCTGATTTTTCCTGGAAAATACACTAAAAAACCTACGAGCCGTTCCCGAGTAATCACACCTTCTCCAAATTGGCCAAAAAAAAAGCGTTGCTGATTTTTCCTGGAAAATACACTAAAAATCCTACGAGCCGTTCCCGAGTAATCACACCTTCTCCAAATTGGCCAAAAAAAGCGTTGCTGATTTTTCCTGGAAAATACACTAAAAATCCTACGAGCCGTTCCCGAGTAATCACACCTTCTCCAAATTGGCCAAAAAAAGCGTTGCTGATTTTTCCTGGAAATTACACTAAAAAACCTACGAGCCGTTCCCGAGTAATCCCATCTTCTCCAAATTGGCCAAAAAAAAGCGTTGCTGATTTTTCCTGGAAAATACATCAAAAATCTTACGAGCCGTTCCCGAGTAATCACAGCTTCTCCAAATTGGCCAAAAAAAGCGTTGTTGATTTTTCCTGGAAAATACACTAAAACTCCTACGAGCCGTTCCCGAGTAATCACACCTTCTCCAAATTGGCCAAAAAAAAGCGTTGCTGATTTTTCCTGGAAATTACACTAAAAATCCTACGAGCCGTTCCCGAGTAATCCCATCTTCTCCAAATTAGAAAAAAAAGCGTTGCTGATTTTTCCTGGAAAATACACTAAAAATCTTACGAGCCGTTCTCGAGTAATCACACCTTATCCAAATTGGCCGAAAAAAGCGTTGCTGATTTTTCCTGGAAAAAACATCAAAAATCTTACGAGCCGTTCCCGAGTAATCACACTTTCTCCAAATTGGCCAAAAAAAGCGTTGCTGATTTTTCCTGGAAAAAACATCAAAAATCCTACGAGCCGTTCCCGAGTAATCACACCTTCTCCAAATTAGAAAAAAAAGCGTTGCTGATTTTTCCTGGAAAATACACTAAAAATCCTACGAGCCGTTCCCGAGTAATCACACCTTCTCCAAATTGGCCAAAAAAAGCGTTGCTAATTTTTCCTGGAAAATACACTAAAAATCTTACGAGCCGTTCCCGAGTAATCACACCTTCTCCAAATTGGCCAAAAAAAGCGTTGCTGATTTTTCCTGGAAAATACACTAAAAATCCTACGAGCCGTTCCCGAGTAATCACACCTTCTCCAAATTGGCCAAAAAAAAGCGTTGCTGATTTTTCCTGGAAAATACACTAAAAATCTTACGAGCCGTTCCCGAGTAATCACACCTTCTCCAAATTGGCCAAAAAAAGCGTTGCTGATTTTTCCTGGAAAATACACTAAAAAACCTACGAGCCGTTCCCGAGTAATCACACCTTCTCCAAATTGGCCAAAAAAAAACCTTGCTGATTTTTCCTGGAAAAAACATCAAAAATCTTACGAGCCGTTCCCGAGTAATCACACCTTCTCCAAATTGGCAAAAAAAAAAGCGTTGCTGATTTTTCCTGGAAAATACACTAAAAATCTTACGAGCCGTTCCCGAGTAATCCCATCTTCTCCAAATTAGAAAAAAAAGCGTTGCTGATTTTTCCTGGAAAATACACTAAAAAACCTACGAGCCGTTCCCGAGTAATCACACCTTCTCCAAATTGGCCAAAAAAAGCGTTGCTGATTTTTCCTGGAAAAAACATCAAAAATCCTACGAGCCGTTCCCGAGTAATCCCATCTTCTCCAAATTGGCAAAAAAAAAGCGTTGCTGATTTTTCCTGGAAAATACACTAAAAATACTACGAGCAGTTCCCGAGTAATCCCATCTTCTCCAAATTGGCCAAAAAAAGCGTTGCTGATTTTTCCTGGAAAATACACTAAAAAACCTACGAGCCGTTCCCGAGTAATCACACCTTCTCCAAATTGGCCAAAAAAAGCGTTGCTGATTTTTCCTAGAAAAAACATCAAAAATCCTACGAGCCGTTCCCGAGTAATCACACCTTCTCCAAATTGGCCAAAAAAAGCGTTGCTGATTTTTCCTGGAAAATACACTAAAAAACCTACGAGCCGTTCCCGAGTAATCCCATCTTCTCCAAATTAGAAAAAAAAAGCGTTGCTGATTTTTCCTGGAAAATACACTAAAAAATCTTACGAGCCGTTCCCGAGTAATCACACCTTCTCCGAATTGGCCAAAAAAAAGCGTTGCTGATTTTTCCTGGAAAATACACTAAAAATCTTACGAGCCGTTCCCGAGTAATCACACCTTCTCCAAATTGGCCAAAAAAAGCGTTGCTGATTTTTCCTGGAAAATACACTAAAAATCTTACGAGCCGTTCCCGAGTAATCACACCTTCTCCAAATTGGCCAAAAAAAAGCGTTGCTGATTTTTCCTGGAAAATACACTAAAAAACCTACGAGCCGTTCCCGAGTAATCACACCTTCTCCAAATTGGCAAAAAAAAGCGTTGTTGATTTTTCCTGGAAAATACACTAAAAATCTTACGAGCCGTTCCCGAGTAATCACACCTTCTCCAAATTGGCCAAAAAAAGCGTTGTTGATTTTTCCTGGAAAATATACTAAAAATCCTACGAGCCGTTCCCGAGTAATCCCATATTCTCCAAATTGGCCAAAAAAAAGCGTTGCTGATTTTTCCTGGAAAATACACTAAAAATCTTACGAGCCGTTCCCGAGTAATCACACCTTCTCCAAATTGGCCAAAAAAAGCGTTGCTGATTTTTCCTGGAAAAAACATCAAAAATCTTACGAGCCGTTCCCGAGTAATCCCATCTTCTCCAAATTGGCCAAAAAAAAACCTTGCTGATTTTTCCTGGAAAATACACTAAAAAACCTACGAGCCGTTCCCGAGTAATCACACCTTCTCCAAATTGGCCAAAAAAAAACCTTGCTGATTTTTCCTGGAAAAAACATCAAAAATCTTACGAGCCGTTCCCGAGTAATCACACCTTCTCCAAATTGGCAAAAAAAAGCGTTGCTGATTTTCCCTGGAAAATACACTAAAAATCTTACGAGCCGTTCCCGAGTAATCCCATCTTCTCCAAATTAGAAAAAAAAGCGTTGTTGATTTTTCCTGGAAAATACACTAAAAAACCTACGAGCCGTTCCCGAGTAATCACACCTTCTCCAAATTGGCCAAAAAAAAACCTTGCTGATTTTTCCTGGAAAATACACTAAAAATCTTACGAGCCGTTTCCGAGTAATCACACCTTCTCCAAATTGGCCAAAAAAAGCGTTGCACATTTTTCCTGGAAAATACACTAAAAAACCTACGAGCCGTTCCCGAGTAATCACACTTTCTCCAAATTAGAAAAAAAAGCGTTGCTGATTTTTCCTGGAAAAAACATCAAAAATCCTACGAGCCGTTCCCGAGTAATCACACCTTCTCCAAATTGGCCAAAAAAAAGCGTTGCTGATTTTTCCTGGAAAATACATCAAAAATCGTACGAGCCGTTCCCGAGTAATCACACCTTCTCCAAATTGGCCAAAAAAAGCGTTGTTGATTTTTCCTGGAAAATACACTAAAAATCTTACGAGCCGTTCCCGAGTAATCACACCTTCTCTAAATTGGCCAAAAAAAGCGTTGCTGATTTTTCCTGGAAAATACACTAAAAATCCTACGAGCCGTTCCCGAGTAATCACACCTTCTCCAAATTGGCCAAAAAAAGCGTTGCTGATTTTTCCTGGAAAATACACTAAAAATCTTACGAGCCGTTCCCGAGTAATCACACCTTCTCCAAATTGGCCAAAAAAAGTGTTGCTGATTTTTCCTGAAAAATACACTAAAAAACCTACGAGCCGTTCCCGAGTAATCCCATCTTCTCCAAATTGGCCAAAAAAAAGCGTTGCTGATTTTTCCTGGAAAATACATCAAAAATCTTACGAGCCGTTCCCGAGTAATCACACCTTCTCCAAATTGGCCAAAAAAAAACCTTGCTGATTTTTCCTGGAAAATACACTAAAAATCCTACGAGCCGTTCCCGAGTAATCACACCTTCTCCAAATTGGCCAAAAAAAGCGTTGTTGATTTTTCCTGGAAAATACACTAAAAATCCTACGAGCCGTTCCCGAGTAATCCCATCTTCTCCAAATTAGAAAAAAAAGCGTTGCTGATTTTTCCTGGAAAATACACTAAAAATCTTACGAGCCGTTCCCGAGTAATCACACCTTCTCCAAATTGGCCAAAAAAAAAGCGTTGCTGATTTTTCCTGGAAAATACACTAAAAATCTTACGAGCCGTTCCCGAGTAATCCCATCTTCTCCAAATTGGCCAAAAAAAAGCGTTGCTGATTTTTCCTGGAAAATACACTAAAAATCTTACGAGCCGTTCCCGAGTAATCACACCTTCTCCAAATTGGCCAAAAAAAAGCGTTGCTGATTTTTCCTGAAAAATACACTAAAAAACCTACGAGCCGTTCCCGAGTAATCCCATCTTCTCCAAATTAGAAAAAAAAGCGTTGCTGATTTTTCCTGGAAAATACACTAAAAAACCTACGAGCCGTTCCCGAGTAATCACACCTTCTCCAAATTGGCCAAAAAAAGTGTTGCTGATTTTTCCTGGAAAATATATTAAAAATTTTATGAGCCGTTCCCGAGTAATCACACCTTCTCCAAATTGGCCAAAAAAAGCGTTGCTGATTTTTCCTGGAAAAAACATCAAAAATCTTACGAGCCGTTCCCGAGTAATCACACCTTCTCCAAATTGGCCAAAAAAAGCGTTGCTGATTTTTCCTGGAAAATACACTAAAAAACCTACGAGCCGTTCCCGAGTAATCCCATCTTCTCCAAATTGGCCAAAAAAAGCGTTGCTGATTTTTCCTGGAAAAAACATCAAAAATCTTACGAGCCGTTCCCGAGTAATCACACCTTCTCTAAATTGGCCAAAAAAAGCGTTGCTGATTTTTCCTGGAAAATACACTAAAAATCCTACGAGCCGTTCCCAAATAATCACACCTTCTCCAAATTGGCCAAAAAAAGCGTTGCTGATTTTTCCTGGAAAATACACTAAAAATCTTACGAGCCGTTCCCGAGTAATCACACCTTCTCTAAATTGGCCAAAAAAAGCGTTGCTGATTTTTCCTGGAAAATACACTAAAAATCCTACGAGCCGTTCCCGAGTAATCACACCTTCTCCAAATTGGCCAAAAAAAGCGTTGCTGATTTTTCCTGGAAAATACACTAAAAATCTTACGAGCCGTTCCCGAGTAATCACACCTTCTCCAAATTGGCCAAAAAAAGTGTTGCTGATTTTTCCTGAAAAATACACTAAAAAACCTACGAGCCGTTCCCGAGTAATCCCATCTTCTCCAAATTGGCCAAAAAAAAGCGTTGCTGATTTTTCCTGGAAAATACATCAAAAATCTTACGAGCCGTTCCCGAGTAATCACACCTTCTCCAAATTGGCCAAAAAAAAAGCGTTGCTGATTTTTCCTGGAAAATACACTAAAAATCTTACGAGCCGTTCCCGAGTAATCCCATCTTCTCCAAATTGGCCAAAAAAAAGCGTTGCTGATTTTTCCTGGAAAATACACTAAAAATCTTACGAGCCGTTCCCGAGTAATCACACCTTCTCCAAATTGGCCAAAAAAAAGCGTTGCTGATTTTTCCTGAAAAATACACTAAAAAACCTACGAGCCGTTCCCGAGTAATCCCATCTTCTCCAAATTAGAAAAAAAAGCGTTGCTGATTTTTCCTGGAAAATACACTAAAAAACCTACGAGCCGTTCCCGAGTAATCACACCTTCTCCAAATTGGCCAAAAAAAGTGTTGCTGATTTTTCCTGGAAAATATATTAAAAATTTTATGAGCCGTTCCCGAGTAATCACACCTTCTCCAAATTGGCCAAAAAAAGCGTTGCTGATTTTTCCTGGAAAAAACATCAAAAATCTTACGACCCGTTCCCGAGTAATCACACCTTCTCCAAATTGGCCAAAAAAAGCGTTGCTGATTTTTCCTGGAAAATACACTAAAAAACCTACGAGCCGTTCCCGAGTAATCCCATCTTCTCCAAATTGGCCAAAAAAAAGCGTTGCTGATTTTTCCTGAAAAATACACTAAAAAACCTACGAGCCGTTCCCGAGTAATCACACCTTCTCCAAATTGGCCAAAAAAAAGCGTTGCTGATTTTTCCTGGAAAAAACATCAAAAATCTTACGAGCCGTTCCCGAGTAATCACACCTTCTCCAAATTGGCCAAAAAAAGCGTTGCTGATTTTTCCTGGAAAATACACTAAAAAACCTACGAGCCGTTCCCGAGTAATCCCATCTTCTCCAAATTAGAAAAAAAAGCGTTGCTGATTTTTCCTGAAAAATACACTAAAAAACCTACGAGCCGTTCCCGAGTAATCCCATCTTCTCCAAATTAGAAAAAAAAGCGTTGCTGATTTTTCCTGGAAAATACACTAAAAAACCTACGAGCCGTTCCCGAGTAATCACACCTTCTCCAAATTGGCCAAAAAAAAAACCTTGCTGATTTTTCCTGGAAAATACACTAAAAATCCTACGAGCCGTTCCCGAGTAATCACACCTTCTCCAAATTGGCCAAAAAAAGCGTTGTTGATTTTTCCTGGAAAATACACTAAAAATCCTACGAGCCGTTCCCGAGTAATCACAGCTTCTCCAAATTGGCCAAAAAAAGCGTTGTTGATTTTTCCTGGAAATTACACTAAAAAACCTACGAGCCGTTCCCGAGTAATCCCATCTTCTCCAAATTAGAAAAAAAAGCGTTGCTGATTTTTCCTGGAAAATACACTAAAAATCTTACGAGCCGTTCCCGAGTAATCACACCTTCTCCAAATTGGCCAAAAAAAAGCGTTGTTGATTTTTCCTGGAAAATACACTAAAAATCTTGCGAGCCGTTCCCGAGTAATCACACCTTCTCCAAATTGGCCAAAAAAAAGCTTTGTTGATTTTTCCTGGAAATTACACTAAAAAACCTACGAGCCGTTCCCGAGTAATCCCATCTTCTCCAAATTAGAAAAAAAAGCGTTGTTGATTTTTCCTGGAAAATACACTAAAAATCCTACGAGCCGTTCCCGAGTAATCCCATCTTCTCCAAATTAGAAAAAAAAGCGTTGCTGATTTTTCCTAAAAAATACACTAAAAATCTTACGAGCCGTTCCCGAGTAATCACACCTTCTCCAAATTGGCCAAAAAAAAAGCGTTGCTGATTTTTCCTGGAAAATACACTAAAAATCTTACGAGCCGTTCCCGAGTAATCCCATCTTCTCCAAATTGGCCAAAAAAAAGCGTTGCTGATTTTTCCTGGAAAATACACTAAAAATCTTACGAGCCGTTCCCGAGTAATCACACCTTCTCCAAATTGGCCAAAAAAAAGCGTTGCTGATTTTTCCTGAAAAATACACTAAAAAACCTACGAGCCGTTCCCGAGTAATCCCATCTTCTCCAAATTAGAAAAAAAAGCGTTGCTGATTTTTCCTGGAAAATACACTAAAAAACCTACGAGCCGTTCTCGAGTAATCACACCTTCTCCAAATTGGCCAAAAAAAGTGTTGCTGATTTTTCCTGGAAAATATATTAAAAATTTTATGAGCCGTTCCCGAGTAATCACACCTTCTCCAAATTGGCCAAAAAAAGCGTTGCTGATTTTTCCTGGAAAAAACATCAAAAATCTTACGACCCGTTCCCGAGTAATCACACCTTCTCCAAATTGGCCAAAAAAAGCGTTGCTGATTTTTCCTGGAAAATACACTAAAAAACCTACGAGCCGTTCCCGAGTAATCACACCTTCTCTAAATTGGCCAAAAAAAGCGTTGCTGATTTTTCCTGGAAAATACACTAAAAATCCTACGAGCCGTTCCCGAGTAATCACACCTTCTCCAAATTGGCCAAAAAAAGCGTTGCTGATTTTTCCTGGAAAATACACTAAAAATCTTACGAGCCGTTCCCGAGTAATCACACCTTCTCCAAATTGGCCAAAAAAAGTGTTGCTGATTTTTCCTGAAAAATACACTAAAAAACCTACGAGCCGTTCCCGAGTAATCCCATCTTCTCCAAATTGGCCAAAAAAAAGCGTTGCTGATTTTTCCTGGAAAATACATCAAAAATCTTACGAGCCGTTCCCGAGTAATCACACCTTCTCCAAATTGGCCAAAAAAAAACCTTGCTGATTTTTCCTGGAAAATACACTAAAAATCCTACGAGCCGTTCCCGAGTAATCACACCTTCTCCAAATTGGCCAAAAAAAGCGTTGTTGATTTTTCCTGGAAAATACACTAAAAATCCTACGAGCCGTTCCCGAGTAATCCCATCTTCTCCAAATTAGAAAAAAAAGCGTTGCTGATTTTTCCTAAAAAATACACTAAAAATCTTACGAGCCGTTCCCGAGTAATCACACCTTCTCCAAATTGGCCAAAAAAAAAGCGTTGCTGATTTTTCCTGGAAAATACACTAAAAATCTTACGAGCCGTTCCCGAGTAATCCCATCTTCTCCAAATTGGCCAAAAAAAAGCGTTGCTGATTTTTCCTGGAAAATACACTAAAAATCTTACGAGCCGTTCCCGAGTAATCACACCTTCTCCAAATTGGCCAAAAAAAAGCGTTGCTGATTTTTCCTGAAAAATACACTAAAAAACCTACGAGCCGTTCCCGAGTAATCCCATCTTCTCCAAATTAGAAAAAAAAGCGTTGCTGATTTTTCCTGGAAAATACACTAAAAAACCTACGAGCCGTTCCCGAGTAATCACACCTTCTCCAAATTGGCCAAAAAAAGTGTTGCTGATTTTTCCTGGAAAATATATTAAAAATTTTATGAGCCGTTCCCGAGTAATCACACCTTCTCCAAATTGGCCAAAAAAAGCGTTGCTGATTTTTCCTGGAAAAAAAATCAAAAATCTTACGACCCGTTCCCGAGTAATCACACCTTCTCCAAATTGGCCAAAAAAAGCGTTGCTGATTTTTCCTGGAAAATACACTAAAAAACCTACGACCCGTTCCCGAGTAATCCCATCTTCTCCAAATTGGCCAAAAAAAAGCGTTGCTGATTTTTCCTGAAAAATACACTAAAAAACCTACGAGCCGTTCCCGAGTAATCACACCTTCTCCAAATTGGCCAAAAAAAAGCGTTGCTGATTTTTCCTGGAAAAAACATCAAAAATCTTACGAGCCGTTCCCGAGTAATCACACCTTCTCCAAATTGGCCAAAAAAAGCGTTGCTGATTTTTCCTGGAAAATACACTAAAAAACCTACGAGCCGTTCCCGAGTAATCCCATCTTCTCCAAATTAGAAAAAAAAGCGTTGCTGATTTTTCCTGGAAAATACACTAAAAAACCTACGAGCCGTTCCCGAGTAATCACACCTTCTCCAAATTGGCCAAAAAAAAAACCTTGCTGATTTTTCCTGGAAAATACACTAAAAATCCTACGAGCCGTTCCCGAGTAATCACACCTTCTCCAAATTGGCCAAAAAAAGCGTTGTTGATTTTTCCTGGAAAATACACTAAAAATCCTACGAGCCGTTCCCGAGTAATCACAGCTTCTCCAAATTGGCCAAAAAAAAAGCGTTGTTGATTTTTCCTGGAAATTACACTAAAAAACCTACGAGCCGTTCCCGAGTAATCCCATCTTCTCCAAATTAGAAAAAAAAGCGTTGCTGATTTTTCCTGGAAAATACACTAAAAATCTTACGAGCCGTTCCCGAGTAATCACACCTTCTCCAAATTGGCCAAAAAAAAGCGTTGTTGATTTTTCCTGGAAAATACACTAAAAATCTTGCGAGCCGTTCCCGAGTAATCACACCTTCTCCAAATTGGCCAAAAAAAAAGCGTTGTTGATTTTTCCTGGAAATTACACTAAAAAACCTACGAGCCGTTCCCGAGTAATCCCATCTTCTCCAAATTAGAAAAAAAAGCGTTGTTGATTTTTCCTGGAAAATACACTAAAAATCCTACGAGCCGTTCCCGAGTAATCCCATCTTCTCCAAATTAGAAAAAAAAGCGTTGCTGATTTTTCCTAAAAAATACACTAAAAATCTTACGAGCCGTTCCCGAGTAATCACACCTTCTCCAAATTGGCCAAAAAAAAAGCGTTGCTGATTTTTCCTGGAAAATACACTAAAAATCTTACGAGCCGTTCCCGAGTAATCCCATCTTCTCCAAATTGGCCAAAAAAAAGCGTTGCTGATTTTTCCTGGAAAATACACTAAAAATCTTACGAGCCGTTCCCGAGTAATCACACCTTCTCCAAATTGGCCAAAAAAAAGCGTTGCTGATTTTTCCTGAAAAATACACTAAAAAACCTACGAGCCGTTCCCGAGTAATCCCATCTTCTCCAAATTAGAAAAAAAAGCGTTGCTGATTTTTCCTGGAAAATACACTAAAAAACCTACGAGCCGTTCCCGAGTAATCACACCTTCTCCAAATTGGCCAAAAAAAGTGTTGCTGATTTTTCCTGGAAAATATATTAAAAATTTTATGAGCCGTTCCCGAGTAATCACACCTTCTCCAAATTGGCCAAAAAAAGCGTTGCTGATTTTTCCTGGAAAAAACATCAAAAATCTTACGACCCGTTCCCGAGTAATCACACCTTCTCCAAATTGGCCAAAAAAAGCGTTGCTGATTTTTCCTGGAAAATACACTAAAAAACCTACGAGCCGTTCCCGAGTAATCACACCTTCTCTAAATTGGCCAAAAAAAGCGTTGCTGATTTTTCCTGGAAAATACACTAAAAATCCTACGAGCCGTTCCCGAGTAATCACACCTTCTCCAAATTGGCCAAAAAAAGCGTTGCTGATTTTTCCTGGAAAATACACTAAAAATCTTACGAGCCGTTCCCGAGTAATCACACCTTCTCCAAATTGGCCAAAAAAAGTGTTGCTGATTTTTCCTGAAAAATACACTAAAAAACCTACGAGCCGTTCCCGAGTAATCCCATCTTCTCCAAATTGGCCAAAAAAAAGCGTTGCTGATTTTTCCTGGAAAATACATCAAAAATCTTACGAGCCGTTCCCGAGTAATCACACCTTCTCCAAATTGGCCAAAAAAAAACCTTGCTGATTTTTCCTGGAAAATACACTAAAAATCCTACGAGCCGTTCCCGAGTAATCACACCTTCTCCAAATTGGCCAAAAAAAGCGTTGTTGATTTTTCCTGGAAAATACACTAAAAATCCTACGAGCCGTTCCCGAGTAATCCCATCTTCTCCAAATTAGAAAAAAAAGCGTTGCTGATTTTTCCTAAAAAATACACTAAAAATCTTACGAGCCGTTCCCGAGTAATCACACCTTCTCCAAATTGGCCAAAAAAAAAGCGTTGCTGATTTTTCCTGGAAAATACACTAAAAATCTTACGAGCCGTTCCCGAGTAATCCCATCTTCTCCAAATTGGCCAAAAAAAAGCGTTGCTGATTTTTCCTGGAAAATACACTAAAAATCTTACGAGCCGTTCCCGAGTAATCACACCTTCTCCAAATTGGCCAAAAAAAAGCGTTGCTGATTTTTCCTGAAAAATACACTAAAAAACCTACGAGCCGTTCCCGAGTAATCCCATCTTCTCCAAATTAGAAAAAAAAGCGTTGCTGATTTTTCCTGGAAAATACACTAAAAAACCTACGAGCCGTTCCCGAGTAATCACACCTTCTCCAAATTGGCCAAAAAAAGTGTTGCTGATTTTTCCTGGAAAATATATTAAAAATTTTATGAGCCGTTCCCGAGTAATCACACCTTCTCCAAATTGGCCAAAAAAAGCGTTGCTGATTTTTCCTGGAAAAAACATCAAAAATCTTACGACCCGTTCCCGAGTAATCACACCTTCTCCAAATTGGCCAAAAAAAGCGTTGCTGATTTTTCCTGGAAAATACACTAAAAAACCTACGAGCCGTTCCCGAGTAATCCCATCTTCTCCAAATTGGCCAAAAAAAAGCGTTGCTGATTTTTCCTGAAAAATACACTAAAAAACCTACGAGCCGTTCCCGAGTAATCACACCTTCTCCAAATTGGCCAAAAAAAAGCGTTGCTGATTTTTCCTGGAAAAAACATCAAAAATCTTACGAGCCGTTCCCGAGTAATCACACCTTCTCCAAATTGGCCAAAAAAAGCGTTGCTGATTTTTCCTGGAAAATACACTAAAAAACCTACGAGCCGTTCCCGAGTAATCCCATCTTCTCCAAATTAGAAAAAAAAGCGTTGCTGATTTTTCCTGAAAAATACACTAAAAAACCTACGAGCCGTTCCCGAGTAATCCCATCTTCTCCAAATTAGAAAAAAAAGCGTTGCTGATTTTTCCTGGAAAATACACTAAAAAACCTACGAGCCGTTCCCGAGTAATCACACCTTCTCCAAATTGGCCAAAAAAAAAACCTTGCTGATTTTTCCTGGAAAATACACTAAAAATCCTACGAGCCGTTCCCGAGTAATCACACCTTCTCCAAATTGGCCAAAAAAAGCGTTGTTGATTTTTCCTGGAAAATACACTAAAAATCCTATGAGCCGTTCCCGAGTAATCACAGCTTCTCCAAATTGGCCAAAAAAAAGCGTTGTTGATTTTTCCTGGAAATTACACTAAAAAACCTACGAGCCGTTCCCGAGTAATCACATCTTCTCCAAATTAGAAAAAAAAGCGTTGCTGATTTTTCCTGGAAAATACACTAAAAATCTTACGAGCCGTTCCCGAGTAATCACACCTTCTCCAAATTGGCCAAAAAAAAGCGTTGTTGATTTTTCCTGGAAAATACACTAAAAATCTTGCGAGCCGTTCCCGAGTAATCACACCTTCTCCAAATTGGCCAAAAAAAAAGCGTTGTTGATTTTTCCTGGAAATTACACTAAAAAACCTACGAGCCGTTCCCGAGTAATCCCATCTTCTCCAAATTAGAAAAAAAAGCGTTGTTGATTTTTCCTGGAAAATACACTAAAAATCCTACGAGCCGTTCCCGAGTAATCCCATCTTCTCCAAATTAGAAAAAAAAGCGTTGCTGATTTTTCCTAAAAAATACACTAAAAATCTTACGAGCCGTTCCCGAGTAATCACACCTTCTCCAAATTGGCCAAAAAAAAAGCGTTGCTGATTTTTCCTGGAAAATACACTAAAACTCTTACGAGCCGTTCCCGAGTAATCCCATCTTCTCCAAATTGGCCAAAAAAAAGCGTTGCTGATTTTTCCTGGAAAATACACTAAAAATCTTACGAGCCGTTCCCGAGTAATCACACCTTCTCCAAATTGGCCAAAAAAAAGCGTTGCTGATTTTTCCTGAAAAATACACTAAAAAACCTACGAGCCGTTCCCGAGTAATCCCATCTTCTCCAAATTAGAAAAAAAAGCGTTGCTGATTTTTCCTGGAAAATACACTAAAAAACCTACGAGCCGTTCCCGAGTAATCACACCTTCTCCAAATTGGCCAAAAAAAGTGTTGCTGATTTTTCCTGGAAAATATATTAAAAATTTTATGAGCCGTTCCCGAGTAATCACACCTTCTCCAAATTGGCCAAAAAAAGCGTTGCTGATTTTTCCTGGAAAAAACATCAAAAATCTTACGACCCGTTCCCGAGTAATCACACCTTCTCCAAATTGGCCAAAAAAAGCGTTGCTGATTTTTCCTGGAAAATACACTAAAAAACCTACGAGCCGTTCCCGAGTAATCCCATCTTCTCCAAATTGGCCAAAAAAAAGCGTTGCTGATTTTTCCTGAAAAATACACTAAAAAACCTACGAGCCGTTCCCGAGTAATCACACTTCTCCAAATTGGCCAAAAAAAAGCGTTGCTGATTTTTCCTGGAAAAAACATCAAAAATCTTACGAGCCGTTCCCGAGTAATCACACCTTCTCCAAATTGGCCAAAAAAGCGTTGCTGATTTTTCCTGGAAAATACACTAAAAAACCTACGAGCCGTTCCCGAGTAATCCCATCTTCTCCAAATTAGAAAAAAAAGCGTTGCTGATTTTTCCTGAAAAATACACTAAAAAACCTACGAGCCGTTCCCGAGTAATCCATCTTCTCCAAATTAGAAAAAAAAGCGTTGCTGATTTTTCCTGGAAAATACACTAAAAAACCTACGAGCCGTTCCCGAGTAATCACACCTTCTCCAAATTGGCCAAAAAAAAACCTTGTTGATTTTCCTGGAAAATACACTAAAAATCCTACGAGCCGTTCCCGAGTAATCACCACCTTCTCCAAATTGGCCAAAAAAAGCGTTGTTGATTTTTCCTGGAAAATACACTAAAAATCCTACGAGCCGTTCCCGAGTAATCACAGCTTCTCCAAATTGGCCAAAAAAAAGCGTTGTTGATTTTTCCTGGAAATTACACTAAAAAAACCTACGAGCCGTTCCGAGTAATCCCATCTTCTCCAAATTAGAAAAAAAAGCGTTGCTGATTTTTCCTGGAAAATACACTAAAATCTTACGAGCCGTTCCCGAGTAATCACACCTTCTCCAAATTGGCCAAAAAAAAGCGTTGTTGATTTTTCCTGGAAAATACACTAAAAATCTTGCGAGCCGTTCCCGAGTAATCACACCTTCTCCAAATTGGCCAAAAAAAAAGCGTTGCTGATTTTTCCTGGAAATTACACTAAAAATCCTACGAGCAGTTCCCGAGTAATCACACCTTCTCCAAATTGGCCAAAAAAAGCGTTGCTGATTTTTCCTGGAAAATACACTAAAAAACCTACGAGCCGTTCCCGAGTAATCCCATCTTCTCCAAATTGGCCAAAAAAAAAGCGTTGCTGATTTTTCCTGAAAAATACACTAAAAAACCTACGAGCCGTTCCCGAGTAATCACACCTTCTCCAAATTGGCCAAAAAAAAGCGTTGCTGATTTTTCCTGGAAAAAACATCAAAAATCTACGAGCCGTTCCCGAGTAATCACACCTTCTCCAAATTGGCCAAAAAAGCGTTGCTGATTTTTCCTGGAAAATACACTAAAAAACCTACGAGCCGTTCCCGAGTAATCCCATCTTCTCCAAATTAGAAAAAAAAGCGTTGCTGATTTTTCCTGAAAAATACACTAAAAAACCTACGAGCCGTTCCCGAGTAATCCCATCTTCTCCAAATTAGAAAAAAAAGCGTTGCTGATTTTTCCTGGAAAATACACTAAAAAACCTACGAGC
The DNA here is from genome assembly GCA_947311025.1 of Lypha dubia. NCBI lineage: Eukaryota > Metazoa > Arthropoda > Insecta > Diptera > Tachinidae > Lypha > Lypha dubia. The sequence goes on from CAMZJU010000206.1 coordinate 24,354, forward strand.
CGTTCCCGAGTAATATCACACCTTCTCCAAATTGGCCAAAAAAAAAACCTTGCTGATTTTTCCTGGAAAATACACTAAAAATCCTACGAGCCGTTCCCGAGTAATCACACCTTCTCCAAATTGGCCAAAAAAAGCGTTGTTGATTTTTCCTGGAAAATACACTAAAAATCCTACGAGCCGTTCCCGAGTAATCACAGCTTCTCCAAATTGGCCAAAAAAAAGCGTTGTTGATTTTTCCTGGAAATTACACTAAAAAAACCTACGAGCCGTTCCCCGAGTAATCCCATCTTCTCCAAATTAGAAAAAAAAGCGTTGCTGATTTTCCTGGAAAATACACTAAAAATCTTACGAGCCGTTCCCGAGTAATCACACCTTCTCCAAATTGGCCAAAAAAAGCGTTGTTGATTTTTCCTGGAAAATACACTAAAAAATCTTGCGAGCCGTTCCCGAGTAATCACACCTTCTCCAAATTGGCCAAAAAAAAAGCGTTGCTGATTTTTCCTGGAAATTACACTAAAAATCCTACGAGCAGTTCCCGAGTAATCACACCTTCTCCAAATTGGCCAAAAAAAGCGTTGCTGATTTTTCCTGGAAAATACACTAAAAACCTACGAGCCGTTCCCGAGTAATCCCCATCTTCTCCAAATTAGAAAAAAAAGCGTTGCTGATTTTTCCTGGAAAATACACTAAAAAATCTTACGAGCCGTTCCCGAGTAATCACACCTTCTCCGAATTGGCCAAAAAAAAGCGTTGCTGATTTTTCCTGGAAAATACACTAAAAAACCTACGAGCCGTTCCCGAGTAATCACACCTTCTCCAAATTGGCAAAAAAAAAAAACCTTGCTGATTTTTCCTGGAAAATACACTAAAAATCCTACGAGCCGTTCCCGAGTAATCACACCTTCTCCAAATTGGCCAAAAAAAGCGTTGTTGATTTTTCCTGGAAAATACACTAAAAATCCTACGAGCCGTTCCCGAGTAATCACAGCTTCTCCAAATTAGCCAAAAAAAAGCGTTGTTGATTTTTCCTGGAAATTACACTAAAAAACCTACGAGCCGTTCCCGAGTAATCCCATCTTCTCCAAATTAGAAAAAAAAAGCGTTGCTGATTTTTCCTGGAAAATACACTAAAAAATCTTACGAGCCGTTCCCGAGTAATCACACCGTCTCCGAATTGGCCAAAAAAAAGCGTTGCTGATTTTTCCTGGAAAATACACTAAAAAACCTACGAGCCGTTCCCGAGTAATCCCATCTTCTCCAAATTAGAAAAAAAAAGCGTTGCTGATTTTTCCTGAAAAATACACTAAAAAAACCTACGAGCCGTTCCCGAGTAATCCCATCTTCTCCAAATTAGAAAAAAAAGCGTTGCTGATTTTTCCTGGAAAATACACTAAAAAACCTACGAGCCGTTCCCGAGTAATCACACCTTCTCCAAATTGGCCAAAAAAAAACCTTGCTGATTTTTCCTGGAAAATACACTAAAAATCCTACGAGCCCTTCCCGAGTAATCACACCTTCTCCAAATTGGCCAAAAAAAGCGTTGTTGATTTTTCCTGGAAAATACACTAAAAATCCTACGAGGCCGTTCCCGAGTAATCACAGCTTCTCCAAATTGGCCAAAAAAAAAGCGTTGTTGATTTTTCCTGGAAAATACACTAAAAATCTTACGAGCCGTTCCCGAGTAATCACACCTTCTCCAAATTGGCCAAAAAAAAGCGTTGCTGATTTTTCCTGGAAAAAACATCAAAAATCCTACGAGCCGTTCCCGAGTAATCCCATCTTCTCCAAATTGGCCAAAAAAAAGCGTTGCTGATTTTTCCTGGAAAATACACTAAAAATCCTACGAGCAGTTCCCGAGTAATCCACACCTTCTCCAAATTAGAAAAAAAAGCGTTGCTGATTTTTCCTGGAAAAATACACTAAAAAATCCCCTTACACGAGCAGTTCCCGAGTAATCACACCTTCTCCAAATTGGCCAAAAAAAGCGTTGCTGATTTTTCCTGGAAAATACACTAAAAAACCTACGAGCCGTTCCCGAGTAATCCCATCTTCTCCAAATTAGAAAAAAAAGCGTTGCTGATTTTTCCATGTTAAATACACTAAAAAATCTTACGAGCCGTTCCCGAGTAATCACACCTTCTCCGAATTGGCCAAAAAAAAGCGTTGCTGATTTTTCCTGGAAAATACAACTAAAAATCTTACGAGCCGTTCCCGAGTAATCACACCTTCTCCAAATTGGCAAAAAAAAGCGTTGCTGATTTTTCCTGGAAAATACACTAAAAATCTTACGAGCCGTTCCGAGTAATCACACCTTCTCCAAATTGGCCAAAAAAAAGCGTTGCTGATTTTTCCTGGAAAATACACTAAAAAACCTACGAGCCGTTCCCGAGTAATCACACCTTCTCCAAATTGGCCAAAAAAAGCGTTGTTGATTTTTCCTGGAAAATACACTAAAAATCTTACGAGCCGTTCCCGAGTAATCACACCTTCTCCAAATTGGCCAAAAAAAGCGTTGTTGATTTTTCCTGGAAAATACACTAAAAATCCTACGAGCCGTTCCCGAGTAATCCCATATTCTCCAAATTGGCCAAAAAAAAGCGTTGCCTGATTTTTCCTGGAAAATACACTAAAAATCTTACGAGCCGTTCCCGAGTAATCACACCTTCTCCAAATGGCCAAAAAAAGCGTTGCTGGTTTTTCCTGGAAAAAAACATCAAAAATCTTACGAGCCGTTCCCGAGTAATCCCATCTTCTCCAAATTGGCCAAAAAAAAACCTTGCTGATTTTTCCTGGAAAATACACTAAAAAACCTACGAGCCGTTCCCGAGTAATCACACCTTCTCCAAATTGGCCAAAAAAAAAACCTTGCTGATTTTTCCTGGAAAAAACATCAAAAATCTTACGAGCCGTTCCCGAGTAATCACACCTTCTCCAAATTGGCAAAAAAAAGCGTTGCTGATTTTTCCTGGAAAATACACTAAAAATCTTACGAGCCGTTTCCGAGTAATCCCATCTTCTCCAAATTAGAAAAAAAAGCGTTGTTGATTTTTCCTGGAAAATACAGCCGTTCCCGAGTAATCACACCTTCTCCAAATTGGCCAAAAAAAAACCTTGCTGATTTTTCCTGGAAAATACACTAAAAATCTTACGAGCCGTTTCCGAGTAATCACACCTTCTCCAAATTGGCCAAAAAAAAGCGTTGCACATTTTTCCTGGAAAATACACTAAATAACCTACGAGCCTTTCCCGAGTAATCACACCACAC
>CAMZJU010000207.1:0-27345 GCA_947311025.1 Lypha dubia
GCCAATTTGGAGAAGGTGTGATTACTCGGGAACGGCTCGTAAGATTTTTAGTGTATTTTCCAGGAAAAATCAGCAACGTTTTTTTTTTGGCCAATTTGGAGAAGGTGTGATTACTCGGGAACGGCTCGTAGGATTTTTAGTGTAATTTCCAGGAAAAATCAACAACGCTTTTTTTGGCCAATTTGGAGAAGGTGTGATTACTCGGGAACGGCTCGTAGGATTTTTAGTGTATTTTCCAGGAAAAATCAACAACGCTTTTTTTTGCCAATTTGGAGAAGGTGTGATTACTCGGGAACGGCTGGTAGGATTTTTGATGTTTTTTCCAGGAAAAATCAGCAACGCTTTTTTTTGGCCAATTTGGAGAAGATGGGATTACTCGGGAACGGCTCGTAGGTTTTTTAGTGTATTTTCCAGGAAAAATCAGCAACGCTTTTTTTGTCCCAATTTGGAGAAGGTGTGATTACTCGGGAACGGCTCGTAAGATTTTTGATGTTTTTTCCAGGAAAAAATCAGCAACGCTTTTTTTGGCCAATTTGAAGAAGGTGTGATTACTCGGGAACGGCTCGTAAGATTTTTGATGTTTTTTCCAGGAAAAATCAGCAACGCTTTTTTTGGCCAATTTGGATAAGGTGTGATTACTCGGGAACGGCTCGTAAGATTTTTAGTGTATTTTCCAGGAAAAATCAGCAACGCTTTTTTTTGGCCAATTTGGAGAAGGTGTGATTACTCGGGAACGGCTCGTAGGATTTTTAGTGTATTTTCCAGAAAAATCAGCAACGCTTTTTTTTGGCCAATTTGGAGAAGGTGTGATTACTCGGGAACGGCTCGTAAGATTTTTGATGTTTTTTCCAGGAAAAATCAGCAACGCTTTTTTTGGCCAATTTGGAGAAGGTGTGATTACTCGGGAACGGCTCGTAAGATTTTTAGTGTATTTTCCAGGAAAAATGTGCAACGCTTTTTTTTGCCAATTTGGAGAAGGTGTGATTACTCGGGAACGGCTCGTAGGATTTTAAGTGTATTTTCCAGGAAAAATTAGCAACGCTTTTTTTTGGCCAATTTGGAGAAGGTGTGATTACTCGGGAACGGCTCGTAGGATTTTTAGTGTAATTTCCAGGGAAAAATCAGCAACGCTTTTTTTGGCCAATTTGGAGAAGATGGGATTACTCGGGAACGGCTCGTAGGTTTTTTAGTGTATTTTCAGGAAAAATCAGCAACGCTTTTTTTTCTAATTTGGAGAAGATGGGATTACTCGGGAACGGCTCGTAGGTTTTTTAGTGTATTTTCCAGGAAAAATCAGCAACGCTTTTTTTGGCCAATTTGGAGAAGGTGTGATTACTCGGGAACGGCTCGTAAGATTTTTAGTGTATTTTCCAGGAAAAATCAACAACGCTTTTTTTGGCCAATTTGGAGAATGTGTGATTACTCGGGAACGGCTCGTAAGATTTTTAGTGTATTTTCCAGGAAAAATCAGCAACGCTTTTTTTTTGGCCAATTTGGAGAAGGTGTGATTACTCGGGAACGGCTCGTAGGATTTTTAGTGTAATTTCCAGGAAAAATCAACAACGCTTTTTTTTGGCCAATTTGGAGAAGGTGTGATTACTCGGGAACGGCTCGTAGGTTTTTTAGTGTTTTTTCCAGGAAAAATCAGCAACGCTTTTTTTGGCCAATTTGGAGAAGGTGTGATTACTCGGGAACGGCTCGTAAGATTTTTAGTGTATTTTCCAGGAAAAATCAGCAACGCTTTTTTTGGCCAATTTGGAGAAGATGGGATTACTCGGGAACGGCTCGTAGGTTTTTTAGTGTATTTTCCAGGAAAAATCAGCAACGCTTTTTTTTGGCCAATTTGGAGAAGGTGTGATTACTCGGGAACGGCTCGTAAGATTTTTAGTGTATTTTCCAGGAAAAATCAGCAACGCTTTTTTTTGGCCAATTTGGAGAAGGTGTGATTACTCGGGAACGGCTCGTAGGATTTTTAGTGTATTTTCCAGGAAAAATCAACAACGCTTTTTTTGGCCAATTTGGAGAAGGTGTGATTACTCGGAAACGGCTCGTAAGATTTTTAGTGTATTTTCCAGGAAAAAATCAGCAACGCTTTTTTTGGCCAATTTGGAGAAGGTGTGATTACTCGGGAACGGCTCGTAAGATTTTTTGATGTTTTTTCCAGGAAAAATCAACAACGCTTTTTTTGGCCAATTTGGAGAAGGTGTGATTACTCGGGAACGGCTCGTAGGTTTTTTAGTGTATTTTCCAGGAAAAATCAGCAACGCTTTTTTTGGCCAATTTGGAGAAGATGGGATTACTCGGGAACGGCTCGTAGGTTTTTTAGAGTATTTTCCAGGAAAAATGTGCAACGCTTTTTTTGGCCAATTTGGAGAAGGTGTGATTACTCGGGAACGGCTCGTAGGATTTTTAGTGTATTTTCCAGGAAAAATCAGCAACGCTTTTTTTGGCCAATTTGGAGAAGATGGGATTACTCGGGAACGGCTCGTAGGTTTTTTAATATATTTTCCAGGAAAAATCAGCAACGCTTTTTTTGGCCAATTTGGAGAAGGTGTGATTACTCGGGAACGGCTCGTAAGATTTTTAGTGTATTTTCCAGGAAAAATCAACAACGCTTTTTTTGGCCAATTTGGATAAGGTGTGATTACTCGGAAACGGCTCGTAGGATTTTTAGTGTATTTTCCAGGAAAAATCAGCAACGCTTTTTTTTGGCCAATTTGGAGAAGGTGTGATTACTCGGGAACGGCTCGTAAGATTTTTGATGTTTTTTCCAGGAAAAAATCAGCAACGCTTTTTTTTGGCCAATTTGGAGAAGGTGTGATTACTCGGGAACGGCTCGTAAGATTTTTAGTGTATTTTCCAGGAAAAATCAGCAACGCTTTTTTTGGCCAATTTGGAGAAGGTGTGATTACTCGGGAACTGCTCGTAGGATTTTTAGTGTATTTTCCAGGAAAAATCAGCAACGCTTTTTTTGGCCAATTTGGAGAAGGTGTGATTACTCGGGAACGGCTCGTAAGATTTTTAGTGTATTTTCCAGGAAAAATCAGCAACACTTTTTTTGGCCAATTTGGAGAAGGTGTGATTACTCGGGAACGGCTCGTAGGATTTTTAGTGTATTTTCCAGGAAAAATCAGCTTTTTTTGGCCAATTTGGAGAAGGTGTGATTACTCGGAAACGGCTCGTAGGATTTTTAGTGTAATTTCCAGGAAAAATCAACAACGCTTTTTTTTGCCAATTTGGAGAAGGTGTGATTACTCGGGAACGGCTCGTAGGATTTTTAGTGTAATTTCCAGGAAAAATCAGCAACGCTTTTTTTGGCCAATTTGGAGAAGGTGTGATTACTCGGGAACGGCTCGTAGGATTTTTGATGTTTTTTCCAGGAAAAATCAGCAACGCTTTTTTTGGCCAATTTGGAGATGGTGTGATTACTCGGGAACGGCTCATAAAATTTTTAATATATTTTCCAGGAAAAATCAACAACGCTTTTCTTGGCCAATTTGGAGAAGATGGGATTACTCGGGAACGGCTCGTAAGATTTTTAGTGTATTTTCCAGGAAAAATCAGCAACGTTTTTTTTTTGCCAATTTGGAGAAGATGGGATTACTCGGGAACGGCTCGTAAGATTTTTAGTGTATTTTCCAGGAAAAATCAGCAACGCTTTTTTTTTGGCCAATTTGGAGAAGGTGTGATTACTCGGGAACGGCTCGTAGGATTTTTAGTGTATTTTCCAGGAAAAATCAGCAACGCTTTTTTTTGGCCAATTTGGAGAAGATGGGATTACTCGGGAACGGCTCGTAGGTTTTTTAGTGTATTTTCCAGGAAAAATCAGCAACGCTTTTTTTTTGGCCAATTTGGAGAAGGTGTGATTACTCGGGAACGGCTCGTAAGATTTTTGATGTTTTTTCCAGGAAAAATCAGCAACGCTTTTTTTGGCCAATTTGGAGAAGGTGTGATTACTCGGGAACGGCTCGTAAGATTTTTGATGTTTTTTCCAGGAAAAATCAGCAACGCTTTTTTTTTGGCCAATTTGGAGAAGCTGTGATTACTCGGGAACGGCTCGTAGGATTTTTAGTGTATTTTCCAGGAAAAATCAGCAACGCTTTTTTTTGGCCAATTTGGAGAAGGTGTGATTACTCGGGAACGGCTCATAAAATTTTTAATATATTTTCCAGGAAAAATCAGCAACGCTTTTTTTTGGCCAATTTGGAGAAGGTGTGATTACTCGGGAACGGCTCGTAAGATTTTTGATGTTTTTTCCAGGAAAAATCAGCAACGCTTTTTTTTGGCCAATTTGGAGAAGATGGGATTACTCGGGAACGGCTCGTAGGTTTTTTAGTGTATTTTCCAGGAAAAATCAGCAACGCTTTTTTTTGGCCAATTTGGAGAAGGTGTGATTACTCGGGAACGGCTCGTAAGATTTTTGATGTTTTTTCCAGGAAAAATCAGCAACGCTTTTTTTGGCCAATTTGGAGAAGGTGTGATTACTCGGGAACGGCTCGTAAGATTTTTAGTGTATTTTCCAGGAAAAATCAACAACGCTTTTTTTTGCCAATTTGGAGAAGGTGTGATTACTCGGGAACGGCTCGTAGGTTTTTTAATATATTTTCCAGGAAAAATCAGCAACGCTTTTTTTGGCCAATTTGGAGAAGGTGTGATTACTCGGGAACGGCTCGTAGGATTTTTGATGTTTTTTCCAGGAAAAATCAGCAACGCTTTTTTTGGCCAATTTGGAGATGGTGTGATTACTCGGGAACGGCTCGTAAGATTTTTAGTGTAATTTCCAGGAAAAATCAACAACGCTTTTTTTTGGCCAATTTGGAGAAGGTGTGATTACTCGGGAACGGCTCGTAGGATTTTTAGTGTAATTTCCAGGAAAAATCAGCAACACTTTTTTTGGCCAATTTGGAGAAGATGGGATTACTCGGGAACGGCTCGTAGGTTTTTTAGTGTATTTTCCAGGAAAAATCAGCAACGCTTTTTTTTGGCCAATTTGGAGAAGGTGTGATTACTCGGGAACGGCTCGTAAGATTTTTGATGTTTTTTCCAGGAAAAATCAGCAACGCTTTTTTTGGCCAATTTGGAGAAGGTGTGATTACTCGGGAACGGCTCGTAGGATTTTTAGTGTATTTTCCAGGAAAAATCAGCAACGCTTTTTTTGGCCAATTTGGAGAAGGTGTGATTACTCGGGAACGGCTCGTAAGATTTTTGATGTTTTTTTCCAGGAAAAATCAGCAACGCTTTTTTTGGCCAATTTGGAGAAGGTGTGATTACTCGGGAACGGCTGGTAGGATTTTTAGTGTATTTTCCAGGAAAAATCAACAACGCTTTTTTTGGCCAATTTGGAGAAGGTGTGATTACTCGGGAACGGCTCGTAAGATTTTGATTTTTTTTCCAGGAAAAATCAGCAACGCTTTTTTTGGCCAATTTGGAGAAGATGGGATTACTCGGGAACGGCTCGTAGGTTTTTTAGTGTATTTTCCAGGAAAAATCAACAACGCTTTTTTTGGCCAATTTGGAGAAGGTGTGATTACTCGGGAACTGCTCGTAGGATTTTTAGTGTATTTTCCAGGAAAAATCAACAACGCTTTTTTTGGCCAATTTGGAGAAGGTGTGATTACTCGGGAACGGCTCGTAAGATTTTTGATGTTTTTTTCCAGGAAAAATCAGCAACGCTTTTTTTTCTAATTTGGAGAAGATGGGATTACTCGGGAACGGCTCGTAGGATTTTTAGTGTATTTTCCAGGAAAAATCAGCAACACTTTTTTGGCCAATTTGGAGAAGGTGTGATTACTCGGGAACGGCTCGTAGGTTTTTTAGTGTATTTTCCAGGAAAAATCTGCAACACTTTTTTTGGCCAATTTGGAGAAGATGGGATTACTCGGGAACGGCTCGTAGGTTTTTTTAGTGTATTTTCCAGGAAAAATCAGCAACGCTTTTTTTTTGGCCAATTTGGAGAAGGTGTGATTACTCGGGAACGGCTCGTAAGATTTTTAGTGTATTTTCCAGGAAAAATCAGCAACGCTTTTTTTGGCCAATTTGGAGAAGGTGTGATTACTCGGGAACGGCTCGTAGGATTTTTAGTGTATTTTCCAGGAAAAATCAGCAACGCTTTTTTTGGCCAATTTGAAGAAGATGGGATTACTCGGGAACAGCTCGTAGGATTTTTAGTGTATTTTCCAGGAAAAATCAGCAACACTTTTTTTGGCCAATTTGGAGAAGGTGTGATTACTCGGGAACGGCTCGTAGGTTTTTTAGTGTATTTTCCAGGAAAAATCAGCAACACTTTTTTTGGCCAATTTGGAGAAGATGGGATTACTCGGGAACGGCTCGTAGGTTTTTTAGTGTATTTTCCAGGAAAAATCAGCAACACTTTTTTTGGCCAATTTGGAGAAGATGGGATTACTCGGGAACGGCTCGTAGGTTTTTTAGTGTATTTTCCAGGAAAAATCAGCAACGCTTTTTGTTTGGCCAATTTGGAGAAGGTGTGATTACTCGGGAACGGCTCGTAAGATTTTTAGTGTATTTTCCAGGAAAAATCAGCAACGCTTTTTTTGGCAAATTTGGAGAAGGTGTGATTACTCGGGAACGGCTCGTAAGATTTTTGATGTTTTTTCCAGGAAAAATCAACAACGCTTTTTTGGCCAATTTGGAGAAGGTGTGATTACTCGGGAACGGCTCGTAGGATTTTTAGTGTATTTTCCAGGAAAAATCAGCAACGCTTCTTTTTCTAATTTGGAGAAGGTGTGATTACTCGGGAACGGCTCGTAGGTTTTTTAGTGTATTTTCCAGGAAAAATCAGCAACGCTTTTTTTGGCCAATTTGGAGAAGGTGTGATTACTCGGGAACGGCTCGTAGGATTTTTAGTGTATTTTCCAGGAAAAATCAGCAACGCTTTTTTTGGCCAATTTGGAGAAGATGGGATTACTCGGGAACGGCTCGTAGGATTTTTAGTGTATTTTCCAGGAAAAATCAACAACGCTTTTTTTTGGCCAATTTGGAGAAGGTGTGATTACTCGGGAACGGCTCATAAAATTTTTAATATATTTTCCAGGAAAAATCAGCAACACTTTTTTTGCCAATTTGGAGAAGGTGTGATTACTCGGGAACGGCTCGTAGGATTTTAGTGTATTTTCCAGGAAAAATCAGCAACGCTTTTTTTTGCCAATTTGGAGAAGGTGTGATTACTCGGGAACGGCTCGTAGGATTTTTAGTGTATTTTCCAGGAAAAATCAACAACGCTTTTTTTGGCCAATTTGGAGAAGTTGGGATTACTCGGGAACGGCTCGTAGGATTTTTAGTGTATTTTCCAGGAAAAATCAGCAACGCTTTTTTTTGCCAATTTGGAGAAGGTGTGATTACTCGGGAACGGCTCGTAAGATTTTTAGTGTATTTTCCAGGAAAAATCAGCAACGCTTTTTTTGGCCAATTTGGAGAAGATGGGATTACTCGGGAACGGCTCGTAGGATTTTTAGTGTATTTTCCAGGAAAAATCAGCAACGCTTTTTTTGGCCAATTTGGAGAAGATGGGATTACTCGGGAACGGCTCGTAGGTTTTTTAGTGTATTTTTCAGGAAAAATCAGCAACGCTTTTTTTTTTGCCAATTTGGAGAAGATGGGATTACTCGGGAACTGCTCGTAAGATTTTTGATGTATTTTCCAGGAAAAATCAGCAACGCTTTTTTTGGCCAATTTGGAGAAGGTGTGATTACTCGGGAACGGCTCATAAAATTTTTAATATATTTTCCAGGAAAAATCAGCAACGCTTTTTTTTGCTAATTTGGAGAAGATGGGATTACTCGGGAACTGCTCGTAGGTTTTTTAGTGTATTTTCCAGGAAAAATCAGCAACGCTTTTTTTTTGCCAATTTGGAGAAGATGGATTACTCGGGAACTGCTCGTAGGTTTTTTAGTGTATTTTCCAGGAAAAATCAGCAACGCTTTTTTTTTTGCCAATTTGGAGAAGGTGTGATTACTCGGGAACGGCTCGTAGGATTTTAAGTGTAATTTCCAGGAAAAATCAGCAACGCTTTTTTTGGCCAATTTGGAGAAGGTGTGATTACTCGGGAACTGCTCGTAGGATTTTTAGTGTATTTTCCAGGAAAAATGTGCAACGCTTTTTGTGGCCAATTTGGAGAAGGTGTGATTACTCGGGAACGGCTCGTAGGTTTTTAGTGTATTTTCCAGGAAAAATCAGCAACGCTTTTTTTGGCCAATTTGGAGAAGGTGTGATTACTCGGGAACGGCTCGTAAGATTTTTGATGTTTTTTCCAGGAAAAATCAGCAACGCTTTTTTTGGCCAATTTGGAGAAGGTGTGATTACTCGGAACGGCTCGTAGGTTTTTTAGTGTATTTTCCAGGAAAAATCAGCAACGCTTTTTTTGGCCAATTTGGAGAAGGTGTGATTACTCGGGAACGGCTCGTAAGATTTTTGATGTTTTTTCCAGGAAAAATCAGCAACGCTTTTTTTGGCCAATTCGGAGAAGATGGGATTACTCGGGAACGGCTCGTAGGTTTTTTAGTGTATTTTTCAGGAAAAATCAGCAACGCTTTTTTTTTTGCCAATTTGGAGAAGATGGGATTACTCGGGAACTGCTCGTAGGATTTTTAGTGTATTTTCCAGGAAAAATGTGCAACGCTTTTTGTGGCCAATTTGGAGAAGGTGTGATTACTCGGGAACGGCTCGTAGGTTTTTTAGTGTATTTTCCAGGAAAAATCAGCAACGCTTTTTTTGGCCAATTTGGAGAAGGTGTGATTACTCGGGAACGGCTCGTAAGATTTTTGATGTTTTTTCCAGGAAAAATCAGCAACGCTTTTTTTGGCCAATTTGGAGAAGGTGTGATTACTCGGGAACGGCTCGTAGGTTTTTTAGTGTATTTTCCAGGAAAAATCAACAACGCTTTTTTTGGCCAATTTGGAGAAGGTGTGATTACTCGGGAACGGCTCGTAAGATTTTTGATGATTTTTCCAGGAAAAATCAGCAACGCTTTTTTTGGCCAATTCGGAGAAGATGGGATTACTCGGGAACGGCTCGTAGGTTTTTTAGTGTATTTTTCAGGAAAAATCAGCAACGCTTTTTTTTTGCCAATTTGGAGAAGATGGGATTACTCGGGAACTGCTCGTAGGATTTTTAGTGTATTTTCCAGGAAAAATCAGCAACGCTTTTTTTTGCTAATTTGGAGAAGATGGGATTACTCGGGAACGGCTCGTAGGTTTTTTAGTGTATTTTCCAGGAAAAATCAGCAACGCTTTTTTTGGCCAATTTGGAGAAGCTGTGATTACTCGGGAACGGCTCGTAAGATTTTTGATGTATTTTCCAGGAAAAATCAGCAACGCTTTTTTTGGCCAATTTGGAGAAGGTGTGATTACTCGGGAACGGCTCGTAGGTTTTTTTGTGTATTTTCCAGGAAAAATCAACAACGCTTTTTTTGGCCAATTTGGAGAAGGTGTGATTACTCGGGAACGGCTCGTAGGATTTTTGATGTTTTTTCCAGGAAAAATCAGCAACGCTTTTTTTGGCCAATTTGGAGATGGTGTGATTACTCGGGAACGGCTCGTAGGATTTTTAGTGTATTTTCCAGGAAAAATCAACAACGCTTTTTTTGGCCAATTTGGAGAAGGTGTGATTACTCGGGAACGGCTCGTAGGATTTTTAGTGTATTTTCCAGGAAAAATCAGCAACGCTTTTTTTGGCCAATTTGGAGAAGGTGTGATTACTCGGGAACGGCTCGTAGGATTTTTAGTGTATTTTCCAGGAAAAATGTGCAACGCTTTTTTTGGCCAATTTGGGAAGGTGTGATTACTCGGGAACGGCTCGTAGGTTTTTTAGTGTATTTTCCAGGAAAAATCAACAACGCTTTTTTTGGCCAATTTGGAGAAGGTGTGATTACTCGGGAACGGCTCGTAGGATTTTTAGTGTATTTTCCAGGAAAAATCAACAACGCTTTTTTTGGCCAATTTGGAGATGGTGTGATTACTCGGGAACGGCTCGTAGGATTTTTAGTGTATTTTCCAGGAAAAATCAACAACGCTTTTTTTGGCCAATTTGGAGATGGTGTGATTACTCGGGAACGGCTCGTAGGATTTTTAGTGTATTTTCCAGGAAAAATCAACAACGCTTTTTTTGGCCAATTTGGAGAAGGTGTGATTACTCGGGAACGGCTCGTAGGATTTTTAGTGTATTTTCCAGGAAAAATCAGCAACGCTTTTTTTTGGCCAATTTGGAGAAGATGGGATTACTCGGGAACGGCTCGTAAGATTTTTGATGTTTTTTCCAGGAAAAATCAACAACGCTTTTTTTTGGCCAATTTGGAGAAGGTGTGATTACTCGGGAACGGCTCGTAAGATTTTTAGTGTATTTTCCAGGAAAAATCAACAACGCTTTTTTTGGCCAATTTGGAGAAGGTGTGATTACTCGGGAACGGCTCGTAAGATTTTTAGTGTATTTTGCCAGGAAAAATGTGCAACGCTTTTTTTTGCCAATTTGGAGAAGGTGTGATTACTCGGGAACGGCTCGTAAGATTTTTGATGTTTTTTCCAGGAAAAATCAACAACTCTTTTTTTTGGCCAATTTGGAGAAGGTGTGATTACTCGGGAACGGCTCGTAAGATTTTTGATGTTTTTTCCAGGAAAAATCAACAACGCTTTTTTTTGGCCAATTTGGAGAAGGTGTGATTACTCGGGAACGGCTCGTAAGATTTTTAGTGTATTTTCCAGGAAAAATCAACAACGCTTTTTTTGGCCAATTTGGAGAAGGTGTGATTACTCGGGAACGGCTCGTAGGATTTTTAGTGTATTTTCCAGGAAAAATCAGCAACGCTTTTTTTTTCTAATTTGGAGAAGATGGGATTACTCGGGAACGGCTCGTAGGATTTTTGATGTTTTTTCCAGGAAAAATCAGCAACGCTTTTTTTGGCCAATTTGGAGATGGTGTGATTACTCGGGAACGGCTCGTAGGATTTTTAGTGTATTTTCCAGGAAAAATCAGCAAGGTTTTTTTGGCCAATTTGGAGAAGATGGGATTACTCGGGAACGGCTCGTAGGATTTTTAGTGTAATTTCCAGGAAAAATCAGCAACGCTTTTTTTTGGCAATTTGGAGAAGGTGTGATTACTCGGAACGGCTCGTAGGATTTTTAGTGTATTTTCAAGGAAAAATCAGCAACGCTTTTTTTGGCCAATTTGGAGAAGCTGTGATTACTCGGGAACGGCTCGTAGGATTTTTAGTGTATTTTCCAGGAAAAATCAGCAACGCTTTTTTTGGCCAATTTGGAGAAGGTGTGATTACTCGGGAACAGCTCGTAGGATTTTTAGTGTATTTTCCAGGAAAAATCAGCAACGCTTTTTTTTTCTAATTTGGAGAAGGTGTGATTACTCGGGAACGGCTCGTAGGATTTTTAGTGTATTTTCCAGGAAAAATCAGCAACGCTTTTTTTGGCCAATTTGGAAAAGGTGTGATTACTCGGGAACGGCTCGTAGGTTTTTTAGTGTATTTTCCAGGAAAAATGTGCAACGCTTTTTTTGGCCAATTTGGAGAAGGTGTGATTACTCCGGAACGGCTCGTAAGATTTTTAGTGTATTTTCCAGGAAAAATCAACAACGCTTTTTTTGGCCAATTTGGAGAAGCTGTGATTACTCGGGAACGGCTCGTAAGATTTTTGATGTATTTTCCAGGAAAAATCAACAACGCTTTTTTTGGCCAATTTGGAGAAGGTGTGATTACTCGGGAACGGCTCGTAGGATTTTTAGTGTATTTTCCAGGAAAAATCAGCAACGCTTTTTTTTTGCTAATTTGGAGAAGATGGGATTACTCGGGAACGGCTCGTAGGATTTTTAGTGTATTTTCCAGGAAAAATGTGCAACGCTTTTTTTTGGCCAATTTGGAGAAGGTGTGATTACTCGGAAACGGCTCGTAAGATTTTTAGTGTATTTTCCAGGAAAAATCAGCAACGTTTTTTTTTGGCCAATTTGGAGAAGGTGTGATTACTCGGGAACTGGTCGTAGGATTTTTAGTGTATTTTCCAGGAAAAATCAACAACGCTTTTTTTTGCCAATTTGGAGAAGATGGGATTACTCGGGAACGGCTCGTAAGATTTTTGATGTTTTTTCCAGGAAAAATCAGCAACGCTTTTTTTGGCCAATTTGGAGAAGGTGTGATTACTCGGGAACGGCTCGTAAGATTTTTAGTGTATTTTCCAGGAAAAATCAGCAACGCTTTTTTTGGCCAATTTGGAGAAGGTGTGATTACTCGGGAACGGCTCGTAGGTTTTTTAGTGTATTTTCCAGGAAAAATCAGCAACGCTTTTTTTTGGCCAATTTGGAGAAGATGGGATTACTCGGGAACGGCTCGTAAGATTTTTAGTGTATTTTCCAGGAAAAATCAACAACGCTTTTTTTGGCCAATTTGGAGAAGCTGTGATTACTCGGGAACGGCTCGTAAGATTTTTGATGTTTTTTCCAGGAAAAATCAGCAACGCTTTTTTTGGCCAATTTGGAGAAGGTGTGATTACTCGGGAACGGCTCGTAGGATTTTTAGTGTATTTTCCAGGAAAAATCAGCAACGCTTTTTTTGGCCAATTTGGAGAAGGTGTGATTACTCGGGAACGGCTCGTAAGATTTTTAGTGTATTTTCCAGGAAAAATCAGCAACGCTTTTTTTGGCCAATTTGGAGAAGGTGTGATTACTCGGGAACGGCTCGTAGGTTTTTTAGTGTATTTTCCAGGAAAAATCAGCAAGGTTTTTTTTTGGCCAATTTGGAGAAGGTGTGATTACTCGGGAACGGCTCGTAGGTTTTTTAGTGTATTTTCCAGGAAAAATCAACACCGCTTTTTTTGGCCAATTTGGAGAAGATGGGATTACTCGGGAACGGCTCGTAGGATTTTTAGTGTATTTTCCAGGAAAAATCAGCAACGCTTTTTTTGGCCAATTTGGAGAAGGTGTGATTACTCGGGAACGGCTCGTAGGTTTTTTAGTGTATTTTCCAGGAAAAATCAGCAACGCTTTTTTTTGCTAATTTGGAGAAGATGGGATTACTCCGGAACGGCTCGTAAGATTTTTAGTGTATTTTCCAGGAAAAATCAGCAACGCTTTTTTTGGCCAATTTGGAGAAGGTGTGATTACTCGGGAACGGCTCGTAAGATTTTTAGTGTATTTTCCAGGAAAAATCAGCAACGCTTTTTTTGGCCAATTTGGAGAAGGTGTGATTACTCGGGAACGGCTCGTAGGTTTTTTAGTGTATTTTCCAGGAAAAATCAGCAACGCTTTTTTTTGCTAATTTGGAGAAGATGGGATTACTCCGGAACGGCTCGTAAGATTTTTAGTGTATTTTCCAGGAAAAATCAGCAACGCTTTTTTTGGCCAATTTGGAGAAGGTGTGATTACTCGGGAACGGCTCGTAAGATTTTTGATGTTTTTTCCAGGAAAAATCAGCAACGCTTTTTTTTTCTAATTTGGAGAAGATGGGATTACTCGGGAACGGCTCGTAGGATTTTTAGTGTATTTTCCAGGAAAAATCAACAACGCTTTTTTTGGCCAATTTGGAGAAGGTGTGATTACTCGGGAACGGCTCGTAAAATTTTTGATGTTTTTTCCAGGAAAAATCAGCAACGCTTTTTTTGGCCAATTTGGAGAAGGTGTGATTACTCGGGAACGGCTCGTAAGATTTTTGATGTTTTTTCCAGGAAAAATCAGCAACGTTTTTTTTGGCCAATTTGGAGAAGGTGTGATTACTCGGGAACGGCTCGTAGGTTTTTTAGTGTATTTTCCAGGAAAAATCAGCAACGCTTTTTTTTGGCCAATTTGGAGAAGATGGGATTACTCGGGAACGGCTCGTAAGATTTTTAGTGTATTTTCCAGGAAAAATCAACAACGCTTTTTTTGGCCAATTTGGAGAAGCTGTGATTACTCGGGAACGGCTCGTAAGATTTTTGATGTTTTTTCCAGGAAAAATCAGCAACGCTTTTTTTGGCCAATTTGGAGAAGGTGTGATTACTCGGGAACGGCTCGTAGGATTTTTAGTGTATTTTCCAGGAAAAATCAGCAACGCTTTTTTTGGCCAATTTGGAGAAGGTGTGATTACTCGGGAACGGCTCGTAAGATTTTTAGTGTATTTTCCAGGAAAAATCAGCAACGCTTTTTTTGGCCAATTTGGAGAAGGTGTGATTACTCGGGAACGGCTCGTAGGTTTTTTAGTGTATTTTCCAGGAAAAATCAGCAAGGTTTTTTTTTAGCCAATTTGGAGAAGGTGTGATTACTCGGGAACGGCTCGTAGGATTTTTAGTGTATTTTCCAGGAAAAATCAGCAACGCTTTTTTTTGGCCAATTTGGAGAAGGTGTGATTACTCGGGAACGGCTCGTAGGATTTTTAGTGTATTTTCCAGGAAAAATCAGCAACGCTTTTTTTTTTGGCCAATTTGGAGAAGGTGTGATTACTCGGGAACGGCTCGTAAGATTTTAAGTGTAATTTCCAGGAAAAATCAGCAACGCTTTTTTTTGGCCAATTTGGAGAAGATGGGATTACTCGGGAACGGCTCGTAAGATTTTTAGTGTATTTTCCAGGAAAAATCAACAACGCTTTTTTTGGCCAATTTGGAGAAGGTGTGATTACTCGGGAACGGCTCGTAGGATTTTTAGTGTATTTTCCAGGAAAAATTAGCAACGCTTTTTTTTGGCCAATTTGGAGAAGGTGTGATTACTCGGGAACGGCTCGTAGGTTTTTTAGTGTATTTTCCAGGAAAAATCAGCAAGGTTTTTTTTTGGCCAATTTGGAGAAGGTGTGATTACTCGGGAACGGCTCGTAGGTTTTTTAGTGTATTTTTCAGGAAAAATCAGCATCGCTTTTTTTTGGCCAATTTGGAGAAGATGGGATTACTCGGGAACGGCTCGTAGGTTTTTTAGTGTATTTTCCAGGAAAAATGTGCAACGCTTTTTTTTGCCAATTTGGAGAAGGTGTGATTACTCGGGAACGGCTCGTAGGTTTTTTAGTGTATTTTCCAGGAAAAATCAGCAACGCTTTTTTTTGGCCAATTTGGAGAAGGTGTGATTACTCGGGAACTGCTCGTAGGTTTTTTAGTGTATTTTTCAGGAAAAATCAGCAACGCTTTTTTTTGGCCAATTTGGAGAAGGTGTGATTACTCGGGAACGGCTCGTAGGATTTTTAGTGCATTTTCCAGGAAAAATCAGCAAGGTTTTTTTTTGGCCAATTTGGAGAAGGTGTGATTACTCGGGAACGGCTCGTAGGATTTTTAGTGTATTTTCCAGGAAAAATCAGCAACGCTTTTTTTGGCCAATTTGGAGAAGGTGTGATTACTCGGGAACGGCTCGTAAGATTTTTGATGTTTTTTCCAGGAAAAATCAGCAACGCTTTTTTTGGCCAATTTGGAGAAGGTGTGATTACTCGGGAACGGCTCGTAGGTTTTTTAGTGTATTTTCCAGGAAAAATCAGCAACGCTTTTTTTGGCCAATTTGGAGAAGGTGTGATTACTCGGGAACGGCTCGTAAGATTTTTGATGTTTTTTCCAGGAAAAATCAGCAACGCTTTTTTTGTCCAATTCGGAGAAGATGGGATTACTCGGGAACGGCTCGTAGGTTTTTTAGTGTATTTTCCAGGAAAAATCAGCAACACTTTTTTTGGCCAATTTGGAGAAGGTGTGATTACTCGGGAACGGCTCGTAAGATTTTTGATGTTTTTTCCAGGAAAAATCAGCAACGCTTTTTTTGGCCAATTTGGAGAAGGTGTGATTACTCGGGAACGGCTCGTAAGATTTTTAGTGTATTTTCCAGGAAAAATCAGCAACGCTTTTTTTTGGCCAATTTGGAGAAGGTGTGATTACTCGGGAACTGCTCGTAGGATTTTTAGTGTATTTTCCAGGAAAAATCAGCAACGCTTTTTTTTCTAATTTGGAGAAGGTGTGATTACTCGGGAACGGCACGTAGGATTTTTAGTGTATTTTCCAGGAAAAATCAGCAACGCTTTTTTTTCTAATTTGGAGATGGTGTGATTACTCGGGAACGGCTCGTAGGATTTTTAGTGTATTTTCCAGGAAAAATCAACAACGCTTTTTTTTGGCCAATTTGGAGAAGGTGTGATTACTCGGGAACGGCTCGTAAGATTTTTAGTGTATTTTCCAGAAAAAAACCAGCAACGCTTTTTTTGGCCAATTTGGAGAAGGTGTGATTACTCGGGAACGGCTCGTAGGATTTTTAGTGTATTTTCCAGGAAAAATCAGCAACGCTTTTTTTTGCCAATTTGGAGAAGGTGTGATTACTCGGGAACGGCTCGTAAGATTTTTTAGTGTATTTTCCAGGAAAAATCAGCAACGTTTTTTTTTGGCCAATTTGGAGAAGATGGGATTACTCGGGAACGGCTCGTAAGATTTTTAGTGTATTTTCCAGGAAAAATCAACAACGCTTTTTTTTGCCAATTTGGAGAAGGTGTGATTACTCGGGAACGGCTCGTAGGATTTTTGATGTTTTTTCCAGGAAAAATCAGCAACGCTTTTTTTGGCCAATTTGGAGAAGGTGTGATTACTCGGGAACGACTCGTAGGTTTTTTAGTGTATTTTCCAGGAAAAATCAGCAACGCTTTTTTTGGCCAATTTGGAGAAGATGTGATTACACGGGAACGGCTCGTAAGATTTTTGATGTTTTTTCCAGGAAAAATCAGCAACGCTTTTTTTGGCCAATTTGGAGAAGGTGTGATTACTCGGGAACGGCTCGTAAGATTTTTGATGTTTTTTCCAGGAAAAATTAGCAACGCTTTTTTTGGCCAATTTGGAGAAGGTGTGATTACTCGGGAACTGCTCGTAGGATTTTTAGTGTATTTTCCAGGAAAAATCAGCAACGCTTTTTTTTCTAATTTGGAGAAGGTGTGATTACTCGGGAACGGCTCGTAGGATTTTTAGTGTATTTTCCAGGAAAAATCAGCAACGCTTTTTTTTCTAATTTGGATATGGTGTGATTACTCGGGAACGGCTCGTAGGATTTTTAGTGTATTTTCCAGGAAAAATCAACAACGCTTTTTTTTGGCCAATTTGGAGAAGGTGTGATTACTCGGGAACGGCTCGTAAGATTTTTGATGTTTTTTCCAGGAAAAATCAGCAACGCTTTTTTTTGGCCAATTTGGAGAAGGTGTGATTACTCGGGAACTGCTCGTAGGATTTTTAGTGTATTTTCCAGGAAAAATCAGCAACGCTTTTTTTTTGCCAATTTGGAGAAGTTGGGATTACTCGGGAACTGCTCGTAGGATTTTTAGTGTATTTTCCAGGAAAAATCAGCAACGCTTTTTTTTGCCAATTTGGAGAAGATGGGATTACTCGGGAACGGCTCGTAGGTTTTTTAATATATTTTCCAGAGAAAAATCAGCAACGCTTTTTTTTGCTAATTTGGAGAAGATGGGATTACTCGGGAACGGCTCGTAGGTTTTTTAATATATTTTCCAGGAAAAATCAGCAACACTTTTTTTGGCCAATTTGGAGAAGGTGTGATTACTCGGGAACGGCTCGTAGAATTTTTAGTGTATTTTCCAGGAAAAATCAACAACGCTTTTTTTGGCCAATTTGGAGAAGGTGTGATTACTCGGGAACGGCTCGTAAGATTTTTGATGTTTTTTCCAGGAAAAATCAGCAACGCTTTTTTTGGCCAATTTGGAGAAGCTGTGATTACTCGGGAACGGCTCGTAGGATTTTTAGTGTATTTTCCAGGAAAAATCAGCAACGCTTTTTTTTCTAATTTGGAGAAGATGGGATTACTCGGGAACGGCTCGTAAGATTTTTGATGTTTTTTCCAGGAAAAATCAGCAACGCTTTTTTTTGGCCAATTTGGAGAAGGTGTGATTACTCGGGAACGGCTCGTAAGATTTTTAGTGTATTTTCCAGGAAAAATCAGCAACGCTTTTTTTTTGGCCAATTTGGAGAAGGTGTGATTACTCGGGAACGGCTCGTAAGATTTTTAGTGTATTTTCCAGGAAAAATGTGCAACGCTTTTTTTGGCCAATTTGGAGAAGGTGTGATTACTCGGGAACGGCTCGTAAGATTTTTAGTGTATTTTCCAGGAAAAATCAGCAACGCTTTTTTTGGCCAATTTGGAGAAGATGGGATTACTCGGGAACGGCTCGTAAGATTTTTAGTGTATTTTCCAGGAAAAATCAACAACGCTTTTTTTGGCCAATTTGGAGAAGGTGTGATTACTCGGGAACGGCTCGTAGGATTTTTAGTGTATTTTCCAGGAAAAATTAGCAACGCTTTTTTTTGGCCAATTTGGAGAAGGTGTGATTACTCGGGAACGGCTCGTAGGTTTTTTAGTGTATTTTCCAGGAAAAATCAGCAAGGTTTTTTTTTGGCCAATTTGGAGAAGGTGTGATTACTCGGGAACGGCTCGTAGGTTTTTTAGTGTATTTTTCAGGAAAAATCAGCAACGCTTTTTTTTGGCCAATTTGGAGAAGATGGGATTACTCGGGAACGGCTCGTAGGTTTTTTAGTGTATTTTCCAGGAAAAATGTGCAACGCTTTTTTTTGCCAATTTGGAGAAGGTGTGATTACTCGGGAACGGCTCGTAGGTTTTTTAGTGTATTTTCCAGGAAAAATCAGCAACGCTTTTTTTTGGCCAATTTGGAGAAGGTGTGATTACTCGGGAACTGCTCGTAGGTTTTTTAGTGTATTTTTCAGGAAAAATCAGCAACGCTTTTTTTTGGCCAATTTGGAGAAGGTGTGATTACTCGGGAACGGCTCGTAGGATTTTTAGTGTATTTTCCAGGAAAAATCAGCAAGGTTTTTTTTTGGCCAATTTGGAGAAGGTGTGATTACTCGGGAACGGCTCGTAGGATTTTTAGTGTATTTTCCAGGAAAAATCAGCAACGCTTTTTTGGCCAATTTGGAGAAGGTGTGGTTACTCGGGAACGGCTCGTAAGATTTTTGATGTTTTTTCCAGGAAAAATCAGCAACGCTTTTTTTGGCCAATTTGGAGAAGGTGTGATTACTCGGGAACGGCTCGTAGGTTTTTTAGTGTATTTTCCAGGAAAAATCAGCAACGCTTTTTTTGGCCAATTTGGAGAAGGTGTGATTACTCGGGAACGGCTCGTAAGATTTTTGATGTTTTTTCCAGGAAAAATCAGCAACGCTTTTTTTGGCCAATTCGGAGAAGATGGGATTACTCGGGAACGGCTCGTAGGTTTTTTAGTGTATTTTCCAGGAAAAATCAGCAACACTTTTTTTGGCCAATTTGGAGAAGGTGTGATTACTCGGGAACGGCTCGTAAGATTTTTGATGTTTTTTCCAGGAAAAATCAGCAACGCTTTTTTTGGCCAATTTGGAGAAGGTGTGATTACTCGGGAACGGCTCGTAAGATTTTTAGTGTATTTTCCAGGAAAAATCAGCAACGCTTTTTTTTGGCCAATTTGGAGAAGGTGTGATTACTCGGGAACTGCTCGTAGGATTTTTAGTGTATTTTCCAGGAAAAATCAGCAACGCTTTTTTTTCTAATTTGGAGAAGGTGTGATTACTCGGGAACGGCTCGTAGGATTTTTAGTGTATTTTCCAGGAAAAATCAGCAACGCTTTTTTTTCTAATTTGGAGATGGTGTGATTACTCGGGAACGGCTCGTAGGATTTTTAGTGTATTTTCCAGGAAAAATCAACAACGCTTTTTTTTGGCCAATTTGGAGAAGGTGTGATTACTCGGGAACGGCTCGTAAGATTTTTAGTGTATTTTCCAGGAAAAATCAGCAACGCTTTTTTTGGCCAATTTGGAGAAGGTGTGATTACTCGGGAACGGCTCGTAGGATTTTTAGTGTATTTTCCAGGAAAAATCAGCAACGCTTTTTTTTCTAATTTGGAGAAGGTGTGATTACTCGGGAACGGCTCGTAAGATTTTTTAGTGTATTTTCCAGGAAAAATCAGCAACGCTTTTTTTTCTAATTTGGATATGGTGTGATTACTCGGGAACGGCTCGTAGAATTTTTAGTGTATTTTCCAGGAAAAATCAACAACGCTTTTTTTTGGCCAATTTGGAGAAGGTGTGATTACTCGGGAACGGCTCGTAAGATTTTTGATGTTTTTTCCAGGAAAAATCAGCAACGCTTTTTTTTGGCCAATTTGGAGAAGGTGTGATTACTCGGGAACTGCTCGTAGGATTTTTAGTGTATTTTCCAGGAAAAATCAGCAACGCTTTTTTTTGCCAATTTGGAGAAGATGGGATTACTCGGGAACTGCTCGTAGGATTTTTAGTGTATTTTCCAGGAAAAATCAGCAACGCTTTTTTTTGCCAATTTGGAGAAGATGGGATTACTCGGGAACGGCTCGTAGGTTTTTTAATATATTTTCCAGGAAAAATCAGCAAGGTTTTTTTTTGCTAATTTGGAGAAGATGGGATTACTCGGGAACGGCTCGTAGGTTTTTTAATATATTTTCCAGGAAAAATCAGCAACACTTTTTTTGGCCAATTTGGAGAAGGTGTGATTACTCGGGAACGGCTCGTAGAATTTTTAGTGTATTTTCCAGGAAAAATCAACAACGCTTTTTTTTGGCCAATTTGGAGAAGGTGTGATTACTCGGGAACGGCTCGTAAGATTTTTGATGTTTTTTCCAGGAAAAATCAGCAACGCTTTTTTTGGCCAATTTGGAGAAGCTGTGATTACTCGGGAACGGCTCGTAGGATTTTTAGTGTATTTTCCAGGAAAAATCAGCAACGCTTTTTTTTCTAATTTGGAGAAGATGGGATTACTCGGGAACGGCTCGTAAGATTTTTGATGTTTTTTCCAGGAAAAATCAGCAACGCTTTTTTTTGGCCAATTTGGAGAAGGTGTGATTACTCGGGAACGGCTCGTAAGATTTTTAGTGTATTTTCCAGGAAAAATCAGCAACGCTTTTTTTTGGCCAATTTGGAGAAGGTGTGATTACTCGGGAACGGCTCGTAAGATTTTTAGTGTATTTTCCAGGAAAAATGTGCAACGCTTTTTTTGGCCAATTTGGAGAAGGTGTGATTACTCGGGAACGGCTCGTAAGATTTTTAGTGTATTTTCCAGGAAAAATCAGCAACGCTTTTTTTGGCCAATTTGGGGAAGATGGGATTACTCGGGAACGGCTCGTAAGATTTTTAGTGTATTTTCCAGGAAAAATCAACAACGCTTTTTTTGGCCAATTTGGAGAAGGTGTGATTACTCGGGAACGGCTCGTAGGATTTTTAGTGTATTTTCCAGGAAAAATTAGCAACGCTTTTTTTTGGCCAATTTGGAGAAGGTGTGATTACTCGGGAACGGCTCGTAGGTTTTTTAGTGTATTTTCCAGGAAAAATCAGCAAGGTTTTTTTTTTGCCAATTTGGAGAAGGTGTGATTACTCGGGAACGGCTCGTAGGTTTTTTAGTGTATTTTTCAGGAAAAATCAGCAACGCTTTTTTTTGGCCAATTTGGAGAAGATGGGATTACTCGGGAACGGCTCGTAGGTTTTTTAGTGTATTTTCCAGGAAAAATGTGCAACGCTTTTTTTTGCCAATTTGGAGAAGGTGTGATTACTCGGGAACGGCTCGTAGGTTTTTTAGTGTATTTTCCAGGAAAAATCAGCAACGCTTTTTTTTGGCCAATTTGGAGAAGGTGTGATTACTCGGGAACTGCTCGTAGGTTTTTTAGTGTATTTTTCAGGAAAAATCAGCAACGCTTTTTTTTTGGCCAATTTGGAGAAGGTGTGATTACTCGGGAACGGCTCGTAGGATTTTTAGTGTATTTTCCAGGAAAAATCAGCAAGGTTTTTTTTTGGCCAATTTGGAGAAGGTGTGATTACTCGGGAACGGCTCGTAGGATTTTTAGTGTATTTTCCAGGAAAAATCAGCAACGCTTTTTTTGGCCAATTTGGAGAAGGTGTGATTACTCGGGAACGGCTCGTAAGATTTTTGATGTTTTTTCCAGGAAAAATCAGCAACGCTTTTTTTGGCCAATTTGGAGAAGGTGTGATTACTCGGGAACGGCTCGTAGGTTTTTTAGTGTATTTTCCAGGAAAAATCAGCAACGCTTTTTTTGGCCAATTTGGAGAAGGTGTGATTACTCGGGAACGGCTCGTAAGATTTTTGATGTTTTTTCCAGGAAAAATCAGCAACGCTTTTTTTGGCCAATTCGGAGAAGATGGGATTACTCGGGAACGGCTCGTAGGTTTTTTAGTGTATTTTCCAGGAAAAATCAGCAACACTTTTTTTGGCCAATTTGGAGGTGTGATTACTCGGGAACGGCTCGTAAGATTTTTGATGTTTTTTCCAGGAAAAATCAGCAACGCTTTTTTTGGCCAATTTGGAGAAGGTGTGATTACTCGGGAACGGCTCGTAAGATTTTTAGTGTATTTTCCAGGAAAAATCAGCAACGCTTTTTTTTGGCCAATTTGGAGAAGGTGTGATTACTCGGGAACTGCTCGTAGGATTTTTAGTGTATTTTCCAGGAAAAATCAGCAACGCTTTTTTTTTCTAATTTGGAGAAGGTGTGATTACTCGGGAACGGCTCGTAGGATTTTTAGTGTATTTTCCAGGAAAAATCAGCAACGCTTTTTTTTCTAATTTGGAGATGGTGTGATTACTCGGGAACGGCTCGTAGGATTTTTAGTGTATTTTCCAGGAAAAATCAACAACGCTTTTTTTTGGCCAATTTGGAGAAGGTGTGATTACTCGGGAACGGCTCGTAAGATTTTTAGTGTATTTTCCAGGAAAAATCAGCAACGCTTTTTTTGGCCAATTTGGAGAAGGTGTGATTACTCGGGAACGGCTCGTAGGATTTTTAGTGTATTTTCCAGGAAAAATCAGCAACGCTTTTTTTTGCCAATTTGGAGAAGGTGTGATTACTCGGGAACGGCTCGTAAGATTTTTTAGTGTATTTTCCAGGAAAAATCAGCAACGTTTTTTTTTGGCCAATTTGGAGAAGATGGGATTACTCGGGAACGGCTCGTAAGATTTTTAGTGTATTTTCCAGGAAAAATCAACAACGCTTTTTTTTGCCAATTTGGAGAAGGTGTGATTACTCGGGAACGGCTCGTAGGATTTTTGATGTTTTTTCCAGGAAAAATCAGCAACGCTTTTTTTGGCCAATTTGGAGAAGGTGTGATT
The DNA here is from genome assembly GCA_947311025.1 of Lypha dubia. Classification (NCBI taxonomy): domain Eukaryota; kingdom Metazoa; phylum Arthropoda; class Insecta; order Diptera; family Tachinidae; genus Lypha; species Lypha dubia. The sequence continues at coordinate 23,065 of CAMZJU010000207.1, forward strand.
ACTCGGGAACGACTCGTAGGTTTTTTAGTGTATTTTCCAGGAAAAATCAGCAACGCTTTTTTTGGCCAATTTGGAGAAGATGTGATTACACGGGAACGGCTCGTAAGATTTTTGATGTTTTTTCCAGGAAAAATCAGCAACGCTTTTTTTGGCCAATTTGGAGAAGGTGTGATTACTCGGGAACGGCTCGTAAGATTTTTGATGTTTTTTCCAGGAAAAATCAGCAACGCTTTTTTTGGCCAATTTGGAGAAGGTGTGATTACTCGGGAACGGCTCGTAAGATTTTTGATGTTTTTTCCAGGAAAAATCAGCAACGCTTTTTTTGGCCAATTTGGAGAAGGTGTGATTACTCGGGAACTGCTCGTAGGATTTTTAGTGTATTTTCCAGGAAAAATCAGCAACGCTTTTTTTTCTAATTTGGAGATGGTGTGATTACTCGGGAACGGCTCGTAGGATTTTTAGTGTATTTTCCAGGAAAAATCAACAACGCTTTTTTTTGGCCAATTTGGAGAAGGTGTGATTACTCGGGAACGGCTCGTAAGATTTTTGATGTTTTTTCCAGGAAAAATCAGCAACGCTTTTTTTTGGCCAATTTGGAGAAGGTGTGATTACTCGGGAACTGCTCGTAGGATTTTTAGTGTATTTTCCAGGAAAAATCAGCAACGCTTTTTTTTGCCAATTTGGAGAAGATGGGATTACTCGGGAACTGCTCGTAGGATTTTTAGTGTATTTTCCAGGAAAAATCAGCAACGCTTTTTTTTGCCAATTTGGAGAAGATGGGATTACTCGGGAACGGCTCGTAGGTTTTTTAATATATTTTCCAGGAAAAATCAGCAACGCTTTTTTTTGCTAATTTGGAGAAGATGGGATTACTCGGGAACGGCTCGTAGGTTTTTTAATATATTTTCCAGGAAAAATCAGCAACACTTTTTTTGGCCAATTTGGAGAAGGTGTGATTACTCGGGAACGGCTCGTAGAATTTTTAGTGTATTTTCCAGGAAAAATCAACAACGCTTTTTTTGGCCAATTTGGAGAAGGTGTGATTACTCGGGAACGGCTCGTAAGATTTTTGATGTTTTTTCCAGGAAAAATCAGCAACGCTTTTTTTGGCCAATTTTGAGAAGCTGTGATTACTCGGGAACGGCTCGTAGGATTTTTAGTGTATTTTCCAGGAAAAATCAGCAACGCTTTTTTTTCTAATTTGGAGAAGATGGGATTACTCGGGAACGGCTCGTAAGATTTTTGATGTTTTTTCCAGGAAAAATCAGCAACGCTTTTTTTTGGCCAATTTGGAGAAGGTGTGATTACTCGGGAACGGCTCGTAAGATTTTTAGTGTATTTTCCAGGAAAAATCAGCAACGCTTTTTTTTGGCCAATTTGGAGAAGGTGTGATTACTCGGGAACGGCTCGTAAGATTTTTAGTGTATTTTCCAGGAAAAATGTGCAACGCTTTTTTTGGCCAATTTGGAGAAGGTGTGATTACTCGGGAACGGCTCGTAAGATTTTTAGTGTATTTTCCAGGAAAAATCAGCAACGCTTTTTTTGTCCAATTTGGAGAAGGTGTGATTACTCGGGAACGGCTCGTAAGATTTTTGATGTTTTTTCCAGGAAAAATCAGCAACGCTTTTTTTGGCCAATTTGGAGAAGGTGTGATTACTCGGGAACGGCTCGTAGGATTTTTAGTGTATTTTCCAGGAAAAATCAGCAACGCTTTTTTTGGCCAATTTGGAGAAGGTGTGATTACTCGGGAACGGCTCGTAGGATTTTTAGTGTATTTTCCAGGAAAAATCAGCAACGCTTTTTTTGGCCAATTTGGAGAAGGTGTGATTACTCGGGAACGGCTCGTAGGATTTTAAGTGTATTTTCCAGGAAAAATTAGCAACGCTTTTTTTTGCCAATTTGGAGAAGGTGTGATTACTCGGGAACTGCTCGTAGGATTTTTAGTGTATTTTCCAGGAAAAATCAGCAACGCTTTTTTTTTGCCAATTTGGAGAAGATGGGATTACTCGGGAACGGCTCGTAGGATTTTTAGTGTATTTTCCAGGAAAAATCAGCAACGCTTTTTTTGGCCAATTTGGAGAAGGTGTGATTACTCGGGAACGGCTCGTAGGTTTTTTAGTGTATTTTCCAGGAAAAATCAACAACGCTTTTTTTGGCCAATTTGGAGAAGGTGTGATTACTCGGGAACGGCTCGTAGGATTTTTAGTGTATTTTCCAGGAAAAATCAGCAACGCTTTTTTTGGCCAATTTGGAGAAGGTGTGATTACTCGGGAACGGCTCGTAAGATTTTTGATGTTTTTTCCAGGAAAAATCAGCAACGCTTTTTTTGGCCAATTTGGAGAAGGTGTGATTACTCGGGAACGGCTCGTAGGATTTTTAGTGTATTTTCCAGGAAAAATCAGCAACGCTTTTTTTTGCCAATTTGGAGAAGATGGGATTACTCGGGAACTGCTCGTAGGATTTTTAGTGTATTTTCCAGGAAAAATCAGCAACGCTTTTTTTTTGCCAATTTGGAGAAGATGGGATTACTCGGGAACGGCTCGTAAGATTTTTAGTGTATTTTCCAGGAAAAATCAGCAACGCTTTTTTTGGCCAATTTGGAGAAGGTGTGATTACTCGGGAACGGCTCGTAAGATTTTTGATGTTTTTTCCAGGAAAAATCAGCAACGCTTTTTTTGGCCAATTTGGAGAAGGTGTGATTACTCGGGAACGGCTCGTAGGATTTTTAGTGTATTTTCCAGGAAAAATCAGCAACGCTTTTTTTGGCCAATTTGGAGAAGGTGTGATTACTCGGGAACGGCTCGTAGGATTTTTAGTGTATTTTCCAGGAAAAATCAGCAAAGCTTTTTTTGGCCAATTTGGAGAAGGTGTGATTACTCGGGAACGGCTCGTAGGATTTTTAGTGTATTTTCCAGGAAAAATCAGCAACGCTTTTTTTGGCCAATTTGGAGAAGGTGTGATTACTCGGGAACGGCTCGTAGGATTTTAAGTGTATTTTCCAGGAAAAATTAGCAACGCTTTTTTTTGCCAATTTGGAGAAGGTGTGATTACTCGGGAACTGCTCGTAGGATTTTTAGTGTATTTTCCAGGAAAAATCAGCAACGCTTTTTTTTGCCAATTTGGAGAAGATGGGATTACTCGGGAACGGCTCGTAGGATTTTTAGTGTATTTTCCAGGAAAAATCAGCAACGCTTTTTTTGGCCAATTTGGAGAAGGTGTGATTACTCGGGAACGGCTCGTAGGTTTTTTAGTGTATTTTCCAGGAAAAATCAACAACGCTTTTTTTGGCCAATTTGGAGAAGGTGTGATTACTCGGGAACGGCTCGTAGGATTTTTAGTGTATTTTCCAGGAAAAATCAGCAACGCTTTTTTTGGCCAATTTGGAGAAGGTGTGATTACTCGGGAACGGCTCGTAAGATTTTTGATGTTTTTTCCAGGAAAAATCAGCAACGCTTTTTTTGGCCAATTTGGAGAAGGTGTGATTACTCGGGAACGGCTCGTAGAATTTTTAGTGTATTTTCCAGGAAAAATCAACAACGCTTTTTTTGGCCAATTTGGAGAAGGTGTGATTACTCGGGAACGGCTCGTAGGTTTTTTAGTGTATTTTCCAGGAAAAATCAGCAACGCTTTGTTTTGGCCAATTTGGAGAAGGTGTGATTACTCGGGAACGGCTCGTAAGATTTTTAGTGTATTTTCCAGGAAAAATCAGCAACGCTTTTTTTGGCCAATTTGGAGAAGGTGTGATTACTCGGGAACGGCTCGTAAGATTTTTGATGTTTTTTCCAGGAAAAATCAACAACGCTTTTTTTGGCCAATTTGGAGAAGGTGTGATTACTCGGGAACGGCTCGTAGGATTTTTAGTGTATTTTCCAGGAAAAATCAGCAACGCTTTTTTTCTAATTTGGAGAAGGTGTGATTACTCGGGAACGGCTCGTAGGTTTTTTAGTGTATTTTCCAGGAAAAATCAGCAACGCTTTTTTTGGCCAATTTGGAGAAGGTGTGATTACTCGGGAACGGCTCGTAGGATTTTTAGTGTATTTTCCAGGAAAAATCAGCAACGCTTTTTTTGGCCAATTTGGAGAAGGTGTGATTACTCGGGAACGGCTCGTAAGATTTTTGATGTTTTTTCCAGGAAAAATCAGCAACGCTTTTTTTGGCCAATTTGGAGAAGGTGTGATTACTCGGGAACGGCTCGTAAGATTTTTGATGTTTTTTCCAGGAAAAATCAGCAACGTTTTTTTTTGGCCAATTTGGAGAAGGTGTGATTACTCGGGAAGGGAA
>CAMZJU010000208.1:0-27232 GCA_947311025.1 Lypha dubia
TTGGCTTTAATTTCCCATTGGTCCAAATGAGTGACAAACAAGTTTTATAGAAAAATTCTCAAATACAATTGAGAAATCGGACTTACATAGTCTATAAGTATGGATTCTTGGCTTTAATTTCCCATTGGTCCAAATGAGTGACAAACAAGTTTTATAGAAAAATTCTCAAATACAATTGAGAAATCGGACTTACATAGTCTATAAGTATGGATCCTTGGCTTTCATTTCCCATTGGTCCAAATGAGTGACAAACAAGTTTTATAGAAAAATTCTTAAATACAATTGAGAAATCGGACTTACATAGTCTATAAGTATGGATTCTTGGCTTTAATTTCCCATTGGTCCAAATGAGTGACAAACATAAATGTGCCCACAAATAGCCAATTTCCCATAGAGCTGAACAAAATTTACACAATTTTAACCTTTGAAATTTTATAGAAAAATTCTCAAATACAATTGAGAAATCGGACTTACATAGTCTATAAGTATGGATCCTTGGCTTTAATTTCCCATTGGTCCAAATGAGTGACAAACAAGTTTTATAGAAAAATTCTCAAATACAATTGAGAAATCGGACTTACATAGTCTATAAGTATGGATCCTTGGCTTTCATTTCCCATTGGTCCAAATGAGTGACAAACAAGTTTTATAGAAAAATTCTCAAATACAATTGAGAAATCGGACTTACATAGTCTATAAGTATGGATTCTTGGCTTTAATTTCCCATTGGTCCAAATGAGTGACAAACAAGTTTTATAGAAAAATTCTCAAATACAATTGAGAAATCGGACTTAAATAGTCTATAAGTATGGATCCTTGGCTTTCATTTCCCATTGGTCCAAATGAGTGACAAACAAGTTTTATAGAAAAATTCTCAAATACAATTGAGAAATCGGACTTACATAGTCTATAAGTATGGATCCTTGGCTTTCATTTCCCATTGGTCCAAATGAGTGACAAACAAGTTTTATAGAAAAATTCTCAAATACAATTGAGAAATCGGACTTACATAGTCTATAAGTATGGATTCTTGGCTTTAATTTCCCATTGGTCCAAATGAGTGACAAACAAGTTTTATAGAAAAATTCTCAAATACAATTGAGAAATCGGACTTAAATAGTCTATAAGTATGGATCCTTGGCTTTCATTTCCCATTGGTCCAAATGAGTGACAAACAAGTTTTATAGAAAAATTCTCAAATACAATTGAGAAATCGGACTTACATAGTCTATAAGTATGGATCCTTGGCTTTAATTTCCCATTGGTCCAAATGAGTGACAAACAAGTTTTATAGAAAAATTCTCAAATACAATTGAGAAATCGGACTTACATAGTCTATAAGTATGGATTCTTGGCTTTAATTTCCCATTGGTCCAAAAGAGTGACAAACAAGTTTTATAGAAAAATTCTCAAATACAATTGAGAAATCGGACTTACATAGTCTATAAGTATGGATCCTTGGCTTTCATTTCCCATTGGTCCAAATGAGTGACAAACAAGTTTTATAGAAAAATTCTCAAATACAATTGAGAAATCGGACTTACATAGTCTATAAGTATGGATCCTTGGCTTTAATTTCCCATTGGTCCAATTGAGTGACAAACAAGTTTTATAGAAAAATTCTCAAATACAATTGAGAAATCGGACTTACATAGTCTATAAGTATGGATCCTTGGCTTTAATTTCCCATTGGTCCAAATGAGTGACAAACAAGTTTTATAGAAAAATTCTCAAATACAATTGAGAAATCGGACTTACATAGTCTATAAGTATGGATTCTTGGCTTTAATTTCCCATTGGTCCAAATGAGTGACAAACAAGTTTTATAGAAAAATTCTCAAATACAATTGAGAAATCGGACTTACATAGTCTATAAGTATGGATTCTTGGCTTTAATTTCCCATTGGTCCAAATGAGTGACAAACAAGTTTTATAGAAAAATTCTCAAATACAATTGAGAAATCGGACTTACATAGTCTATAAGTATGGATCCTTGGCTTTCATTTCCCATTGGTCCAAATGAGTGACAAACAAGTTTTATAGAAAAATTCTCAAATACAATTGAGAAATCGGACTTACATAGTCTATAAGTATGGATCCTTGGCTTTCATTTCCCATTGGTCCAAATGAGTGACAAACAAGTTTTATAGAAAAATTCTCAAATACAATTGAGAAATCGGACTTACATAGTCTATAAGTATGGATCCTTGGCTTTCATTTCCCATTGGTCCAAATGAGTGACAAACAAGTTTTATAGAAAAATTCTTAAATACAATTGAGAAATCGGACTTACATAGTCTATAAGTATGGATCCTTGGCTTTAATTTCCCATTGGTCCAAATGAGTGACAAACAAGTTTTATAGAAAAATTCGTCAAATACAATTGAGAAATCGGACTTACATAGTCTATAAGTATGGATCCTTGGCTTTCATTTCCCATTGGTCCAAATGAGTGACAAACAAGTTTTATAGAAAAATTCTCAAATACAATTGAGAAATCGGACTTACATAGTCTATAAGTATGGATCCTTGGCTTTCATTTCCCATTGGTCCAAATGAGTGACAAACAAGTTTTATAGAAAAATTCTCAAATACAATTGAGAAATCGGACTTACATAGTCTATAAGTATGGATCCTTGGCTTTCATTTCCCATTGGTCCAAATGAGTGACAAACAAGTTTTATAGAAAAATTCTTAAATACAATTGAGAAATCGGACTTACATAGTCTATAAGTATGGATCCTTGGCTTTAATTTCCCATTGGTCCAAATGAGTGACAAACAAGTTTTATAGAAAAATTCTCAAATACAATTGAGAAATCGGACTTACATAGTCTATAAGTATGGATTCTTGGCTTTAATTTCCCATTGGTCCAAATGAGTGACAAACAAGTTTTATAGAAAAATTCTCAAATACAATTGAGAAATCGGACTTACATAGTCTATAAGTATGGATTCTTGGCTTTAATTTCCATTGGTCCAAATGAAGTGACAAACAAGTTTTATAGAAAAATTCTCAAATACAATTGAGAAATCGGACTTACATAGTCTATAAGTATGGATTCTTGGCTTTAATTTCCCATTGGTCCAAATGAGTGACAAACAAGTTTTATAGAAAAATTCTCAAATACAATTGAGAAATCGGACTTACATAGTCTATAAGTATGGATCCTTGGCTTTCATTTCCCATTGGTCCAAATGAGTGACAAACAAGTTTTATAGAAAAATTCTTAAATACAATTGAGAAATCGGACTTACATAGTCTATAAGTATGGATTCTTGGCTTTAATTTCCCATTGGTCCAAATGAGTGACAAACATAAATGTGCCCACAAATAGCCAATTTCCCATAGAGCTGAACAAAATTTACACAATTTTAACCTTTAAAATTTTATAGAAAAATTCTCAAATACAATTGAGAAATCGGACTTACATAGTCTATAAGTATGGATCCTTGGCTTTAATTTCCCATTGGTCCAAATGAGTGACAAACAAGTTTTATAGAAAAATTCTCAAATACAATTGAGAAATCGGACTTACATAGTCTATAAGTATGGATCCTTGGCTTTAATTTCCCATTGGTCCAAATGAGTGACAAACAAGTTTTATAGAAAAATTCTCAAATACAATTGAGAAATCGGACTTACATAGTCTATAAGTATGGATTCTTGGCTTTAATTTCCCATTGGTCCAAATGAGTGACAAACAAGTTTTATAGAAAAATTCTCAAATACAATTGAGAAATCGGACTTACATAGTCTATAAGTATGGATCCTTGGCTTTCATTTCCCATTGGTCCAAATGAGTGACAAACAAGTTTTATAGAAAAATTCTCAAATACAATTGAGAAATCGGACTTACATAGTCTATAAGTATGGATCCTTGGCTTTAATTTCCCATTGGTCCAAATGAGTGACAAACAAGTTTTATAGAAAAATTCTCAAATACAATTGAGAAATCGGACTTACATAGTCTATAAGTATGGATTCTTGGCTTTAATTTCCCATTGGTCCAAATGAGTGACAAATAAGTTTTATAGAAAAATTCTCAAATACAATTGAGAAATCGGACTTACATAGTCTATAAGTATGGATCCTTGGCTTTCATTTCCCATTGGTCCAAATGAGTGACAAACAAGTTTTATAGAAAAATTCTTAAATACAATTGAGAAATCGGACTTACATAGTCTATAAGTATGGATTCTTGGCTTTAATTTCCCATTGGTCCAAATGAGTGACAAACATAAATGTGCCCACAAATAGCCAATTTCCCATAGAGCTGAACAAAATTTACACAATTTTAACCTTTAAAATTTTATAGAAAAATTCTCAAATACAATTGAGAAATCGGACTTACATAGTCTATAAGTATGGATCCTTGGCTTTAATTTCCCATTGGTCCAAATGAGTGACAAACAAGTTTTATAGAAAAATTCTCAAATACAATTGAGAAATCGGACTTACATAGTCTATAAGTATGGATTCTTGGCTTTAATTTCCCATTGGTCCAAATGAGTGACAAACAAGTTTTATAGAAAAATTCTCAAATACAATTGAGAAATCGGACTTACATAGTCTATAAGTATGGATTCTTGGCTTTAATTTCCCATTGGTCCAAATGAGTGACAAACAAGTTTTATAGAAAAATTCTCAAATACAATTGAGAAATCGGACTTACATAGTCTATAAGTATGGATCCTTGGCTTTCATTTCCCATTGGTCCAAATGAGTGACAAACAAGTTTTATAGAAAAATTCTCAAATACAATTGAGAAATCGGACTTACATAGTCTATAAGTATGGATTCTTGGCTTTAATTTCCCATTGGTCCAAATGAGTGACAAACAAGTTTTATAGAAAAATTCTCAAATACAATAAAGAAATCGGACTTACATAGTCTATAAGTATGGATCCTTGGCTTTCATTTCCCATTGGTCCAAATGAGTGACAAACAAGTTTTATAGAAAAATTCTCAAATACAATTGAGAAATCGGACTTACATAGTCTATAAGTATGGATTCTTGGCTTTAATTTCCATTGGTCCAAATGAGTGACAAACAAGTTTTATAGAAAAATTCTCAAATACAATTGAGAAATCGGACTTACATAGTCTATAAGTATGGATTCTTGGCTTTAATTTCCCATTGGTCCAAATGAGTGACAAACAAGTTTTATAGAAAAATTCTCAAATACAATTGAGAAATCGGACTTACATAGTCTATAAGTATGGATCCTTGGCTTTCATTTCCCATTGGTCCAAATGAGTGACAAACAAGTTTTATAGAAAAATTCTCAAATACAATTGAGAAATCGGACTTACATAGTCTATAAGTATGGATTCTTGGCTTTAATTTCCCATTGGTCCAAATGAGTGACAAACAAGTTTTATAGAAAAAATTCTCAAATACAATTGAGAAATCGGACTTACATAGTCTATAAGTATGGATTCTTGGCTTTAATTTCCCATTGGTCCAAATGAGTGACAAACAAGTTTTATAGAAAAATTCTCAAATACAATTGAGAAATCAAACTTACATAGTCTATAAGTATGGATCCTTGGCTTTAATTTCCCATTGGTCCAAATGAGTGACAAACAAGTTTTATAGAAAAATTCTCAAATACAATTGAAAAATCGGACTTACATAGTCTATAAGTATGGATCCTTGGCTTTCATTTCCCATCCAAATGAGTGGACAAACAAGTTTTATAGAAAAATTCTCAAATACAATTGAGAAATCGGACTTACATAGTCTATAAGTATGGATCCTTGGCTTTCATTTCCCATTTGCCCAAATGAGTGACAAACAAGTTTTATAGAAAAATTCTCAAATACAATTGAGAAATCGGACTTACATAGTCTATAAGTATGGATCCTTGGCTTTCATTTCCCATTGGTCCAAATGAGTGACAAACAAGTTTTATAGAAAAATTCTCAAATACAATTGAGAAATCGGACTTACATAGTCTATAAGTATGGATTCTTGGCTTTAATTTCCCTTTGGTCCAAATGAGTGACAAACAAGTTTTATAGAAAAATTCTCAAATACAATTGAGAAATCGGACTTACATAGTCTATAAGTATGGATTCTTGGCTTTAATTTCCCATTGGTCCAAATGAGTGACAAACAAGGTTTTATAGAAAAATTCTCAAATACAATTGAGAAATCGGACTTACATAGTCTATAAGTATGGATTCTTGGCTTTAATTTCCCATTGGTCCAAATGAGTGACAAACAAGTTTTATAGAAAAATTCTCAAATACAATTGAGAAATCGGACTTACATAGTCTATAAGTATGGATTCTTGGCTTTAATTTCCCATTGGTCCAAATGAGTGACAAACAAATTTTATAGAAAAATTCTCAAATACAATTGAGAAATCGGACTTACATAGTCTATAAGTATGGATTCTTGGCTTTAATTTCCCATTGGTCCAAATGAGTGACAAACAAGTTTTATAGAAAAATTCTCAAATACAATTGAGAAATCGGACTTACATAGTCTATAAGTATGGATCCTTGGCTTTCATTTCCCATTGGTGCAAATGAGTGACAAACAAGTTTTATAGAAAAATTCTCAAATACAATTGAGAAATCGGACTTACATAGTCTATAAGTATGGATCCTTGGCTTTCATTTCCCATTGGTCCAAATGAGTGACAAACAAGTTTTATAGAAAAATTCTCAAATACAATTGAGAAATCGGACTTACATAGTTATAAGTATGGATCCTTGGCTTTCATTTCCCATTTGCCCAAATGAGTGACAAACAAGTTTTATAGAAAAATTCTCAAATACAATTGAGAAATCGGACTTACATAGTCTATAAGTATGGATCCGGCTTTCATTTCCCATTGGTCCAAATGAGTGACAAACAAGTTTTATAGAAAAATTCTCAAATACAATTGAGAAATCGGACTTACATAGTCTATAAGTATGGATCCTTGGCTTTAATTTCCCATTGGTCCAAATGAGTGACAAACAAGTTTTATAGAAAAATTCTCAAATACAATTGAGAAATCGGACTTACATAGTCTATAAGTATGGATCCTTGGCTTTAATTTCCCATTGGTCCAAATGAGTGACAAACAAGTTTTATAGAAAAATTCTCAAATACAATTGAGAAATCGGACTTACATAGTCTATAAGTATGGATTCTTGGCTTTAATTTCCATTGGTCCAAATGAGTGACAAACAAGTTTTATAGAAAAATTCTCAAATACAATTGAGAAATCGGACTTACATAGTTATAAGTATGGATCCTTGGCTTTCATTTCCCATTTGCCCAAATGAGTGACAAACAAGTTTTATAGAAAAATTCTCAAATACAATTGAGAAATCGGACTTACATAGTCTATAAGTATGGATCCTTGGCTTTAATTTCCCATTGGTCCAAATGAGTGACAAACAAGTTTTATAGAAAAATTCTCAAATACAATTGAGAAATCGGACTTACATAGTCTATAAGTATGGATTCTTGGCTTTAATTTCCCATTGGTCCAAATGAGTGACAAACAAGTTTTATAGAAAAATTCTCAAATACAATTGAGAAATCGGACTTACATAGTCTATAAATATGGATCCTTTCTTTCATTTCCCATTTGTCCAAATGAGTGACAAACATAAATGTGCCCACAAATAGCCAATTTCCCGTAGAGCTGAACAAAATTTACACAATTTTAATCTTTAAAATTTTATAGAAAAATTCTCAAACACAATTGAGAAATCGGACTTACATAGTCTATAAGTATGGATTCTTGGCTTTAATTTCCCATTGGTCCAAATGAGTGACAAACAAGTTTTATAGAAAAATTCTCAAATACAATTGAGAAATCGGACTTACATAGTCTATAAGTATGGATCCTTGGCTTTCATTTCCCATTTGTCCAAATGAGTGACAAACATAAATGTGCCCACAAATAGCCAATTTCCCGTAGAGCTGAACAAAATTTACACAATTTTAACCTTTTAAATTTTATAGAAAAATTCTCAAATACAATTGAGAAATCGGACTTACATAGTCTATAAGTATGGATTCTTGGCTTTAATTTCCCATTGGTCCAAATGAGTGACAAACAAGTTTTATAGAAAAATTCTCAAATACAATTGAGAAATCGGACTTACATAGTCTATAAGTATGGATCCTTGGCTTTCATTTCCCATTTGTCCAAATGAGTGACAAACATAAATGTGCCCACAAATAGCCAATTTCCCGTAGAGCTGAACAAAATTTACACAATTTTAACCTTTAAAATTTTATAGAAAAATTCTCAAATACAATTGAGAAATCGGATATATAGTCTATAAGTATGGATTCTTGGCTTTAATTTCCTATTGGTCCAAATGAGTGACAAACAAGTTTTATAGAAAAATTCTCAAATACAATTGAGAAATCGGACTTACATAGTCTATAAGTATGGATTCTTGGCTTTAATTTCCCATTGGTCCAAATGAGTGACAAACAAGTTTTATAGAAAAATTCTCAAATACAATTGAGAAATCGGACTTACATAGTCTATAAGTATGGATCCTTGGCTTTCATTTCCCATTTGTCCAAATGAGTGACAAACATAAATGTGCCCACAAATAGCCAATTTCCCGTAGAGCTGAACAAAATTTACACAATTTTAACCTTTAAAATTTTATAGAAAAATTCTCAAATACAATTGAGAAATCGGACTTACATAGTCTATAAGTATGGATTCTTGGCTTTAATTTCCCATTGGTCCAAATGAGTGACAAACAAGTTTTATAGAAAAATTCTCAAATACAATTGAGAAATCGGACTTACATAGTCTATAAGTATGGATCCTTGGCTTTCATTTCCCATTTGTCCAAATGAGTGACAAACATAAATGTGCCCACAAATAGCCAATTTCCCGTAGAGCTGAACAAAATTTACACAATTTTAACCTTTAAAATTTTATAGAAAAATTCTCAAATACAATTGAGAAATCGGATATATAGTCTATAAGTATGGATTCTTGGCTTTAATTTCCCATTGGTCCAAATGAGTGACAAACAAGTTTTATAGAAAAATTCTCAAATACAATTGAGAAATCGGACTTACATAGTCTATAAGTATGGATCCTTGGCTTAAATTTCCCATTGGTCCAAATGAGTGACAAACAAGTTTTATAGAAAAATTCTCAAATACAATTGAGAAATCGGACTTACATAGTCTATAAGTATGGATCCTTGGCTTTCAATTCCCATTTGTCCAAATGAGTGACAAACATAAATGTGCCCACAAATAGCCAATTTCCCGTAGAGCTGAACAAAATTTACACAATTTTAACCTTTAAAATTTTAAAGAAAAATTCTCAAACACAATTGAGAAATCGGACTTACATAGTCTATAAGTATGGATTCTTGGCTTTAATTTCCCATTGGTCCAAATGAGTGACAAACAAGTTTTATAGAAAAATTCTCAAATACAATTGAGAAATCGGACTTACATAGTCTATAAGTATGGATCCTTGGCTTAAATTTCCCATTGGTCCAAATGAGTGACAAACAAGTTTTATAGAAAAATTCTCAAATACAATTGAGAAATCGGACTTACATAGTCTATAAGTATGGATCCTTGGCTTTCAATTCCCATTTGTCCAAATGAGTGACAAACATAAATGTGCCCACAAATAGCCAATTTCCCGTAGAGCTGAACAAAATTTACACAATTTTAACCTTTAAAATTTTAAAGAAAAATTCTCAAACACAATTGAGAAATCGGACTTACATAGTCTATAAGTATGGATTCTTGGCTTTAATTTCCCATTGGTCCAAATGAGTGACAAACAAGTTTTATAGAAAAATTCTCAAATACAATTGAGAAATCGGACTTACATAGTCTATAAGTATGGATCCTTGGCTTAAATTTCCCATTGGTCCAAATGAGTGACAAACAAGTTTTATAGAAAAATTCTCAAATACAATTGAGAAATCGGACTTACATAGTCTATAAGTATGGATCCTTGGCTTAAATTTCCCATTTGTCCAAATGAGTGACAAACATAAATGAGCCCACAAATAGCCAATTTCCCGTAGAGCTGAACAAAATTTACACAATTTTAACCTTTAAAATTTTAAAGAAAAATTCTCAAACACAATTGAGAAATCGGACTTACATAGTCTATAAGTATGGATCCTTGGCTTTAATTTCCCATTGGTCCAAATGAGTGACAAACAAGTTTTATAGAAAAATTCTCAAATACAATTGAGAAATCGGACTTACATAGTCTATAAGTATGGATCCTTGGCTTTAATTTCCCATTGGTCCAAATGAGTGACAAACAAGTTTTATAGAAAAATTCTCAAATACAATTGAGAAATCGGACTTACATAGTCTATAAGTATGGATCCTTGGCTTTAATTTCCCATTGGTCCAAATGAGTGACAAACAAGTTTTAAAGAAAAATTCTCAAACACAATTGAGAAATCGGACTTACATAGTCTATAAGTATGGATTCTTGGCTTTAATTTCCCATTTGTCCAAATGAGTGACAAACAAGTTTTATAGAAAAATTCTCAAATACAATTGAGAAATCGGACTTACATAGTCTATAAGTATGGATCCTTGGCTTTCATTTCCCATTGGTCCAAATGAGTGACAAACAAGTTTTATAGAAAAATTCTCAAATACAATTGAGAAATCGGACTTAAATAGTCTATAAGTATGGATCCTTGGCTTTAATTTCCCATTGGTCCAAATGAGTGACAAACAAGTTTTATAGAAAAATTCTCAAATACAATTGAGAAATCGGACTTACATAGTCTATAAGTATGGATCCTTGGCTTTAATTTCCCATTGGTCCAAATGAGTGACAAACAAGTTTTATAGAAAAATTCTCAAATACAATTGAGAAATCGGACTTACATAGTCTATAAGTATGGATCCTTGGCTTTCATTTCCCATTTGTCCAAATGAGTGACAAACAAGTTTTATAGAAAAATTCTCAAATACAATTGAGAAATCGGACTTACATAGTCTATAAGTATGGATCCTTGGCGTTCATTTCCCATTTGTCCAAATGAGTGACAAACATAAATGTGCCCACAAATAGCCAATTTCCCGTAGAGCTGAACAAAATTAACACAATTTTAACCTTTAAAATTTTATAGAAAAATTCTCAAATACAATTGAGAAATCGGACTTACATAGTCTATAAGTATGGATCCTTGGCGTTCATTTCCCATTTGTCCAAATGAGTGACAAACATAAATGTGCCCACAAATAGCCAATTTCCCGTAGAGCTGAACAAAATTAACACAATTTTAACCTTTAAAATTTTATAGAAAAATTCTCAAATACAATTGAGAAATCGGACTTACAGAGTCTATAAGTAAGGATTCTTGGCTTTAATTTCCCATTGGTCCAAATGAGTGACAAACAAATTTTATAGAAAAATTCTCAAATACAATTGAGAAATCGGACTTACATAGTCTATAAGTATGGATTCTTGGCTTTAATTTCCCATTGGTCCAAATGAGTGACAAACAAGTTTTATAGAAATATTCTCAAATACAATTGAGAAATCGGACTTACATAGTCTATAAGTATGGATCCTTGGCTTTCATTTCCCATTTGTCCAAATGAGTGACAAACATAAATGTGCCCACAAATAGCCAATTTCCCGTAGAGCTGAACAAAATTTACACAATTTTAACCTTTAAAATTTTATAGAAAAATTCTCAAATACAATTGAGAAATCGGACTTACATAGTCTATAAGTATGGATTCTTGGCTTTAATTTCCCATTGGTCCAAATGAGTGCCAAACAAATTTTATAGAAAAATTCTCAAATACAATTGAGAAATCGGACTAACATAGTCTATAAGTATGGATCCTTGGCTTTAATTTCCCATTGGTCCAAATGAGTGACAAACATAAATGTGCCCACAAATAGCCAATTTCCCGTAGAGCTGAACAAAATTTACACAATTTTAATCTTTAAAATTTTATAGAAAAATTCTCAAATACAATTGAGAAATCGGACTTACATAGTCTATAAGTATTGATTCTTGGCTTTAATTTCCTATTGGTCCAAATGAGTGACAAACAAATTTTAAAGAAAAATTCTCAAATACAATTGAGAAATCGGACTTACATAGTCTATAAGTATGGATTCTTGGCTTTAATTTCCCATTGGTCCAAATGAGTGACAAACAAGTTTTATAGAAAAATTCTCAAATACAATTGAGAAATCGGACTTACATAGTCTATAAGTATGGATTCTTGGCTTTAATTTCCCATTGGTCCAAATGAGTGACAAACAAGTTTTATAGAAAAATTCTCAAAAACAATTGAGAAATCGGACTTACATAGTCTATAAGTATGGATTCTTGGCTTTAATTTCCCATTGGTCCAAATGAGTGACAAACAAATTTTATAGAAAAATTCTCAAATACAATTGAGAAATCGGACTTACATAGTCTATAAGTATGGATCCTTGGCTTTAATTTCCCATTGGTCCAAATGAGTGACAAACATAAATGTGCCCACAAATAGCCAAATTCCCGTAGAGCTGAACAAAATTTACACAATTTTAACCTTTAAAATTTTATAGAAAAATTCTCAAATACAATTGAGAAATCGGACTTACATAGTCTATAAGTATGGATTCTTGGCTTTAATTTCCCATTGGTCCAAATGAGTGGCAAACAAGTTTTATAGAAAAATTCTCAAATACAATTGAGAAATCGGACTTACATAGTCTATAAGTATGGATCCTTGGCTTTCATTTCATATTTGTCCAAATGAGTGACAAACATAAATGTGCCCACAAATAGCCAATTTCCCGTAGAGCTGAACAAAATTTACACAATTTTAACCTTTAAAATTTTATAGAAAAATTCTCAAATACAATTGAGAAATCGGACTTACATAGTCTATAAGTATGGATTCTTGGCTTTAATTTCCCATTGGTCCAAATGAGTGACAAACAAGTTTTATAGAAAATTTCTCAAATACAATTGAGAAATCGCACTTACATAGTCTATAAGTATGGATTCTTGGCTTTAATTTCCCATTGGTCCAAATGAGTGACAAACAAGTTTTATAGAAAAATTCTCAAATACAATTGAGAAATCGGACTTACATAGTCTATAAGTATGGATTCTTGGCTTTAATTTCCCATTGGTCCAAATGAGTGACAAACAAGTTTTATAGAAAAATTCTCAAATACAATTGAGAAATCGGACTTACATAGTCTATAAGTATGGATCCTTGGCTTTCATTTCATATCTGTCCAAATGAGTGACAAACATAAATGTGCCCACAAATAGCCAATTTCCCGTAGAGCTGAACAAAATTTACACAATTTTAACCTTTAAAATTTTATAGAAAAATTCTCAAATACAATTGAGAAATCGGACTTACATAGTCTATAAGTATGGATTCTTGGCTTTAATTTCCCATTGGTCCAAATGAGTGACAAACAAATTTTATAGAAAAATTCTCAAATACAATTGAGAAATCGGACTTACATAGTCTATAAGTATGGATTCTTGGCTTGAATTTCCCATTGGTCCAAATGAGTGACAAACAAATTTTATAGAAAAATTCTCAAATACAATTGAGAAATCGGACTTACATAGTCTATAAGTATGGATCCTTGGCTTTAATTTCCCATTGGTCCAAATGAGTGACAAACAAATTTTATAGAAAAATTCTCAAATACAATTGAGAAATCGGACTTACATAGTCTATAAGTATGGATTCTTGGCTTTAATTTCCCATTGGTCCAAATGAGTGACAAACAAATTTTATAGAAAAATTCTCAAATACAATTGAGAAATCGGACTTACATAGTCTATAAGTATGGATTCTTGGCTTTAATTTCCCATTGGTCCAAATGAGTGACAAACAAGTTTTATAGAAAAATTCTCAAATACAATTGAGAAATCGGACTTACATAGTCTATAAGTATGGATCCTTGGCTTTAATTTCCCATTGGTCCAAATGAGTGACAAACATAAATGTGCCCACAAATAGCCAATTTCCCGTAGAGCTGAACAAAATTTACACAATTTTAACCTTTAAAATTTTATAGAAAAATTCTCAAATACAATTGAGAAATCGGACTTACATAGTCTATAAGTATGGATTCTTGGCTTAAATTTCCCATTGGTCCAAATGAGTGACAAACAAGTTTTATAGAAATATTCTCAAATACAATTGAGAAATCGGACTTACATAGTCTATCAGTATGGATTCTTGGCTTTAATTTCCCATTGGTCCAAATGAGTGACAAACAAATTTTATAGAAAAATTCTCAAATACAATTGAGAAATTGGACTTACATAGTCTATAAGTATGGATCCTTGGCTTTCATTTCCCATTTGTCCAAATGAGTGACAAACATAAATGTGCCCACAAATAGCCAATTTCCCGTAGAGCTGAACAAAATTTACACAATTTTAACCTTTAAAATTTTATAGAAAAATTCTCAAACACAATTGAGAAATCGGACTTAAATAGTCTATAAGTATGGATTCTTGGCTTTAATTTCCCATTGGTCCAAATGAGTGACAAACAAGTGTTATAGAAAAATTCTCAAATACAATTGAGAAATCGGACTTACATAGTCTATAAGTATGGATCCTTGGCTTTCATTTCCCATTTGTCCAAATGAGTGACAAACATAAATGTGCCCACAAATAGCCAATTTCCCGTAGAGCTGAACAAAATTTACACAATTTTAACCTTTAAAATTTTATAGAAAAATTCTCAAATACAATTGAGAAATCGGACTTACATAGTCTATAAGTATGGATCCTTGGCTTTCATTTCCCATTTGTCCAAATGAGTGACAAACATAAATGTGCCCACAAATAGCCAATTTCCCGTAGAGCTGAACAAAATTTACACAATTTTAACCTTTAAAATTTTATAGAAAAATTCTCAAACACAATTGAGAAATCGGACTTACATAGTCTATAAGTATGGATTCTTGGCTTTAATTTCCCATTGGTCCAAATGAGTGGCAAACAAGTTTTATAGAAAAATTCTCAAATACAATTGAGAAATCGGACTTACAGAGCCTATAAGTATGGATCCTTGGCTTTAATTTCCCATTGGTCCAAATGAGTGACAAACAAATTTTATAGAAAAATTCTCAAATACAATTGAGAAATCGGACTTACATAGTCTATAAGTATGGATTCTTGGCTTTAATTTCCCATTGGTCCAAATGAGTGGCAAACAAGTTTTATAGAAAAATTCTCAAATACAATTGAGAAATCGGACTTACAGAGCCTATAAGTATGGATCCTTGGCTTTAATTTCCCATTGGTCCAAATGAGTGACAAACAAATTTTATAGAAAAATTCTCAAACACAATTGAGAAATCGGACTTACATAGTCTATAAGTATGGATTCTTGGCTTTAATTTCCCATTGGTCCAAATGAGTGGCAAACAAGTTTTATAGAAAAATTCTCAAATACAATTGAGAAATCGGACTTACAGAGCCTATAAGTATGGATCCTTGGCTTTAATTTCCCATTGGTCCAAATGAGTGACAAACAAATTTTATAGAAAAATTCTCAAATACAATTGAGAAATCGGACTTACAGAGCCTATAAGTATGGATCCTTGGCTTGAATTTCCCATTGGTCCAAATGAGTGCCAAACAAATTTTATAGAAAAATTCTCAAACACAATTGAGAAATCGGACTTACATAGTCTATAAGTATGGATCCTTGGCTTTCACTTCCCATTTGTCCAAATGAGTGACAAACATAAATGTGCCCACAAATAGCCAATTTCCCGTAGAGCTGAACAAAATTTACACAATTTTAACCTTTAAAATTTTATAGAAAAATTCTCAAACACAATTGAGAAATCGGACTTACATAGTCTATAAGTATGGATCCTTGGCTTTCACTTCCCATTTGTCCAAATGAGTGACAAACATAAATGTGCCCACAAATAGCCAATTTCCCGTAGAGCTGAACAAAATTTACACAATTTTAACCTTTAAAATTTTATAGAAAAATTCTCAAACACAATTGAGAAATCGGACTTACATAGTCTATAAGTATGGATTCTTGGCTTTAATTTCCCATTGGTCCAAATGAGTGCCAAACAAATTTTATAGAAAAATTCTCAAACACAATTGAGAAATCGGACTTACATAGTCTATAAGTATGGATTCTTGGCTTTAATTTCCCATTGGTCCAAATGAGTGACAAACATAAATGTGCCCACAAATAGCCAATTTCCCGTAGAGCTGAACAAAATTTACACAATTTTAACCTTTAAAATTTTATAGAAAAATTCTCAAACACAATTGAGAAATCGGACTTACATAGTCTATAAGTATGGATTCTTGGCTTTAATTTCCCATTGGTCCAAATGAGTGACAAACAAGTGTTATAGAAAAATTCTCAAATACAATTGAGAAATCGGACTTACATAGTCTATAAGTATGGATTCTTGGCTTGAATTTCCCATTGGTCCAAATGAGTGCCAAACAAATTTTATAGAAAAATTCTCAAATACAATTGAGAAATCGGACTTACATAGTCTATAAGTATGGATTCTTGGCTTGAATTTCCCATTGGTCCAAATGAGTGCCAAACAAGTTTTATAGAAAAATTCTCAAATACAATTGAGAAATCGGACTTACATAGTCTATAAGTATGGATTCTTGGCTTTAATTTCCCATTGGTCCAAATGAGTGACAAACAAGTTTTATAGAAAAATTCTCAAATACAATTGAGAAATCGGACTTACATAGTCTATAAGTATGGATTCTTGGCTTGAATTTCCCATTGGTCCAAATGAGTGCCAAACAAATTTTATAGAAAAATTTTCATATACAATTGAGAAATCGGACTTACATAGTCTATAAGTATGGATCCTTGGCTTTCATTTCCCATTTGTCCAAATGAGTGACAAACATAAATGTGCCCACAAATAGCCAATTTCCCGTAGAGC
The DNA here is from genome assembly GCA_947311025.1 of Lypha dubia. Classification (NCBI taxonomy): domain Eukaryota; kingdom Metazoa; phylum Arthropoda; class Insecta; order Diptera; family Tachinidae; genus Lypha; species Lypha dubia. The sequence continues at coordinate 16,935 of CAMZJU010000208.1, forward strand.
TGAACAAAATTTACACAATTTAAATCTTTAAAATTTTAAAGAAAAATTCTCAAACACAATTGAGAAATCGGACTTACATAGTCTATAAGTATGGATTTTTGGCTTTAATTTCCCATTGGTCCAAATGAGTGACAAACATAAATGTGCCCACAAATAGCTAATTTCCCGTAGAGCTGAACAAAATTTACACAATTTTAACCTTTAAAATTTTATAGAAAAATTCTTAAATACAATTGAGAAATCGGACTTACATAGTCTATAAGTATGGATTCTTGGCTTTAATTTTCCATTGGTCCAAATGAGTGACAAACAAGTTTTATAGAAAAATTCTCAAATACAATTGAGAAATCGGACTTACATAGTCTATAAGTATGGATCCTTGGCTTTAATTTCCCATTGGTCCAAATGAGTGACAAACAAGTTTTATAGAAAAATTCTCAAATACAATTGAGAAATCGGACTTACATAGTCTATAAGTATGGATCCTTGGCTTTCATTTCCCATTTGTCCAAATGAGTGACAAACATAAATGTGCCCACAAATAGCCAATTTCCCGTAGAGCTGAACAAAATTTACACAATTTAAATCTTTAAAATTTTAAAGAAAAATTCTCAAACACAATTGAGAAATCGGACTTACATAGTCTATAAGTATGGATTTTTGGCTTTAATTTCCCATTGGTCCAAATGAGTGACAAACATAAATGTGCCCACAAATAGCCAATTTACCGTAGAGCTGAACAAAATTTACACAATTTTAACCTTTAAAATTTTATAGAAAAATTCTCAAATACAATTGAGAAATCGGACTTACATAGTCTATAAGTATGGATTCTTGGCTTTAATTTCCCATTGGTCCAAATGAGTGACAAACAAGTTTTATAGAAAAATTCTCAAATACAATTGAGAAATCGGACTTACATAGTCTATAAGTATGGATCCTTGGCTTTAATTTCCCATTGGTCCAAATGAGTGACAAACAAGTTTTATAGAAAAATTCTCAAATACAATTGAGAAATCGGACTTACATAGTCTATAAGTATGGATCCTTGGCTTTAATTTCCCATTGGTCCAAATGAGTGACAAACAAGTTTTATAGAAAAATTCTCAAATACAATTGAGAAATCGGAATTACATAGTCTATAAGTATGGATTCTTGGCTTTAATTTCCCATTGGTCCAAATGAGTGACAAACAAGTTTTATAGAAAAATTCTCAAATACAATTGAGAAATCGGACTTACATAGTCTATAAGTATGGATTCTTGGCTTTAATTTCCCATTTGTCCAAATGAGTGACAAACATAAATGTGCCCACAAATAGCCAATTTCCCGTAGAGCTGCACAAAATTTACACAATTTTAATCTTTAAAATTTTATAGAAAAATTCTCAAACACAATTGAGAAATCGGACTTACATAGTCTATTAGTATGGATCCTTGGCTTTAATTTCCCATTGGTCCAAATGAGTGACAAACAAGTTTTATAGAAAAATTCTCAAATACAATTGAGAAATCGGAATTACATAGTCTATAAGTATGGATCCTTGGCTTTCATTTCCCATTTGTCCAAATGAGTGACAAACATAAATGTGCCCACAAATAGCCAATTTCCCGTAGAGCTGCACAAAATTTACACAATTTTAATCTTTAAAATTTTATAGAAAAATTCTCAAACACAATTGAGAAATCGGACTTACATAGTCTTTTAGTATGGATCCTTGGCTTTAATTTCCCATTGGTCCAAATGAGTGACAAACAAGTTTTATAGAAAAATTCTCAAATACAATTGAGAAATCGGACTTACATAGTCTATTAGTATGGATTCTTGGCTTTAATTTCCCATTGGTCCAAATGAGTGACAAACAAGTTTTATAGAAAAATTCTCAAATACAATTGAGAAATCGGACTTACATAGTCTATTAGTATGGATTCTTGGCTTTAATTTCCCATTGGTCCAAATGAGTGACAAACAAGTTTAATAGAAAAATTCTCAAATACAATTGAGAAATCGGACTTACATAGTCTATAAGTATGGATTCTTGGCTTTAATTTCCCATTGGTCCAAATGAGTGACAAACATAAATGTGCCCACAAATAGCCAATTTCCCGTAGAGCTGCACAAAATTTACACAATTTTAATCTTTAAAATTTTAAAGAAAAATTCTCAAACACAATTGAGAAATCGGAGTTACATAGTCTATAAGTATGGATCCTTGGCTTTAATTTCCCATTGGTCCAAATGAGTGACAAACAAATTTTATAGAAAAATTCTCAAATACAATTGAGAAATCGGACTTACATAGTCTATAAGTATGGATCCTTGGCTTTAATTTCCCATTGGTCCAAATGAGTGACAAACAAATTTTATAGAAAAATTCTCAAATACAATTGAGAAATCGGACTTACATAGTCTATAAGTATGGATCCTTGGCTTTAATTTCCCATTGGTCCAAATGAGTGACAAACAAGTTTTATAGAAAAATTCTCAAATACAATTGAGAAATCGGAATTACATAGTCTATAAGTATGGATTCTTGGCTTTAATTTCCCATTGGTCCAAATGAGTGACAAACAAGTTTTATAGAAAAATTCTCAAATACAATTGAGAAATCGGACTTACATAGTCTATAAGTATGGATCCTTGGCTTTAATTTCCCATTTGTCCAAATGAGTGACAAACATAAATGTGCCCACAAATAGCCAATTTCCCGTAGAGCTGCACAAAATTTACACAATTTTAATCTTTAAAATTTTATAGAAAAATTCTCAAACACAATTGAGAAATCGGACTTACATAGTCTATTAGTATGGATCCTTGGCTTTAATTTCCCATTGGTCCAAATGAGTGACAAACAAGTTTTATAGAAAAATTCTCAAATACAATTGAGAAATCGGACTTACATAGTCTATAAGTATGGATCCTTGGCTTTAATTTCCCATTGGTCCAAATGAGTGACAAACAAATTTTATAGAAAAATTCTCAAATACAATTGAGAAATCGGACTTACATAGTATATAAGTATGGATTCTTGGCTTTAATTTCCCATTGGTCCAAATGAGTGACAAACAAATTTTATAGAAAAATTCTCAAATACAATTGAGAAATCGGACTTACATAGTCTATAAGTATGGATTCTTGGCTTTAATTTCCCATTGGTCCTAATGAGTGACAAACAAGTTTTATAGAAAAATTCTCAAATACAATTGAGAAATCGGACTTACATAGTCTATAAGTATGGATCCTTGGCTTTAATTTCCCATTGGTCCAAATGAGTGACAAACAAATTTTATAGAAAAATTCTCAAATACAATTGAGAAATCGGACTTACATAGTCTATAAGTATGGATTCTTGGCTTTAATTTCCCATTGGTCCAAATGAGTGACAAACAAATTTTATAGAAAAATTCTCAAATACAATTGAGAAATCGGACTTACATAGTCTATAAGTATGGATCCTTGGCTTTAATTTCCCATTGGTCCAAATGAGTGACAAACAAGTTTTATAGAAAAATTCTCAAATACAATTGAGAAATCGGACTTACATAGTCTATAAGTATGGATCCTTGGCTTTAATTTCCCATTTGTCCAAATGAGTGACAAACATAAATGTGCCCACAAATAGCCAATTTCCCGTAGAGCTGCACAAAATTTACACAATTTTAATCTTTAAAATTTTATAGAAAAATTCTCAAACACAATTGAGAAATCGGACTTACATAGTCTATTAGTATGGATCCTTGGCTTTAATTTCCCATTGGTCCAAATGAGTGACAAACAAGTTTTATAGAAAAATTCTCAAATACAATTGAGAAATCGGACTTACATAGTCTATAAGTATGGATCCTTGGCTTTAATTTCCCATTGGTCCAAATGAGTGACAAACAAATTTTATAGAAAAATTCTCAAATACAATTGAGAAATCGGACTTACATAGTCTATAAGTATGGATCCTTGGCTTTAATTTCCCATTGGTCCAAATGAGTGACAAACAAATTTTATAGAAAAATTCTCAAATACAATTGAGAAATCGGACTTACATAGTCTATAAGTATGGATCCTTGGCTTTAATTTCCCATTGGTCCAAATGAGTGACAAACAAGTTTTATAGAAAAATTCTCAAATACAATTGAGAAATCGGAATTACATAGTCTATAAGTATGGATTCTTGGCTTTAATTTCCCATTGGTCCAAATGAGTGACAAACAAGTTTTATAGAAAAATTCTCAAATACAATTGAGAAATCGGACTTACATAGTCTATAAGTATGGATCCTTGGCTTTAATTTCCCATTTGTCCAAATGAGTGACAAACATAAATGTGCCCACAAATAGCCAATTTCCCGTAGAGCTGCACAAAATTTACACAATTTTAATCTTTAAAATTTTATAGAAAAATTCTCAAACACAATTGAGAAATCGGACTTACATAGTCTATTAGTATGGATCCTTGGCTTTAATTTCCCATTGGTCCAAATGAGTGACAAACAAGTTTTATAGAAAAATTCTCAAATACAATTGAGAAATCGGACTTACATAGTCTATAAGTATGGATCCTTGGCTTTAATTTCCCATTGGTCCAAATGAGTGACAAACAAATTTTATAGAAAAATTCTCAAATACAATTGAGAAATCGGACTTACATAGTATATAAGTATGGATTCTTGGCTTTAATTTCCCATTGGTCCAAATGAGTGACAAACAAATTTTATAGAAAAATTCTCAAATACAATTGAGAAATCGGACTTACATAGTCTATAAGTATGGATTCTTGGCTTTAATTTCCCATTGGTCCTAATGAGTGACAAACAAGTTTTATAGAAAAATTCTCAAATACAATTGAGAAATCGGACTTACATAGTCTATAAGTATGGATCCTTGGCTTTAATTTCCCATTGGTCCAAATGAGTGACAAACAAATTTTATAGAAAAATTCTCAAATACAATTGAGAAATCGGACTTACATAGTCTATAAGTATGGATTCTTGGCTTTAATTTCCCATTGGTCCAAATGAGTGACAAACAAATTTTATAGAAAAATTCTCAAATACAATTGAGAAATCGGACTTACATAGTCTATAAGTATGGATCCTTGGCTTTAATTTCCCATTTGTCCAAATGAGTGACAAACATAAATGTGCCCACAAATAGCCAATTTCCCGTAGAGCTGCACAAAATTTACACAATTTTAATCTTTAAAATTTTATAGAAAAATTCTCAAACACAATTGAGAAATCGGACTTACATAGTCTATTAGTATGGATCCTTGGCTTTAATTTCCCATTGGTCCAAATGAGTGACAAACAAGTTTTATAGAAAAATTCTCAAATACAATTGAGAAATCGGACTTACATAGTCTATAAGTATGGATCCTTGGCTTTAATTTCCCATTGGTCCAAATGAGTGACAAACAAATTTTATAGAAAAATTCTCAAATACAATTGAGAAATCGGACTTACATAGTATATAAGTATGGATTCTTGGCTTTAATTTCCCATTGGTCCAAATGAGTGACAAACAAATTTTATAGAAAAATTCTCAAATACAATTGAGAAATCGGACTTACATAGTCTATAAGTATGGATTCTTGGCTTTAATTTCCCATTGGTCCTAATGAGTGACAAACAAGTTTTATAGAAAAATTCTCAAATACAATTGAGAAATCGGACTTACATAGTCTATAAGTATGGATCCTTGGCTTTAATTTCCCATTGGTCCAAATGAGTGACAAACAAATTTTATAGAAAAATTCTCAAATACAATTGAGAAATCGGACTTACATAGTCTATAAGTATGGATTCTTGGCTTTAATTTCCCATTGGTCCAAATGAGTGACAAACAAATTTTATAGAAAAATTCTCAAATACAATTGAGAAATCGGACTTACATAGTCTATAAGTATGGATCCTTGGCTTTAATTTCCCATTGGTCCAAATGAGTGACAAACAAGTTTTATAGAAAAATTCTCAAATACAATTGAGAAATCGGACTTACATAGTCTATAAGTATGGATCCTTGGCTTTAATTTCCCATTTGTCCAAATGAGTGACAAACATAAATGTGCCCACAAATAGCCAATTTCCCGTAGAGCTGCACAAAATTTACACAATTTTAATCTTTAAAATTTTATAGAAAAATTCTCAAACACAATTGAGAAATCGGACTTACATAGTCTATTAGTATGGATCCTTGGCTTTAATTTCCCATTGGTCCAAATGAGTGACAAACAAGTTTTATAGAAAAATTCTCAAATACAATTGAGAAATCGGACTTACATAGTCTATAAGTATGGATCCTTGGCTTTAATTTCCCATTGGTCCAAATGAGTGACAAACAAATTTTATAGAAAAATTCTCAAATACAATTGAGAAATCGGACTTACATAGTCTATAAGTATGGATCCTTGGCTTTAATTTCCCATTGGTCCAAATGAGTGACAAACAAATTTTATAGAAAAATTCTCAAATACAATTGAGAAATCGGACTTACATAGTCTATAAGTATGGATCCTTGGCTTTAATTTCCCATTGGTCCAAATGAGTGACAAACAAGTTTTATAGAAAAATTCTCAAATACAATTGAGAAATCGGAATTACATAGTCTATAAGTATGGATTCTTGGCTTTAATTTCCCATTGGTCCAAATGAGTGACAAACAAGTTTTATAGAAAAATTCTCAAATACAATTGAGAAATCGGACTTACATAGTCTATAAGTATGGATCCTTGGCTTTAATTTCCCATTTGTCCAAATGAGTGACAAACATAAATGTGCCCACAAATAGCCAATTTCCCGTAGAGCTGCACAAAATTTACACAATTTTAATCTTTAAAATTTTATAGAAAAATTCTCAAACACAATTGAGAAATCGGACTTACATAGTCTATTAGTATGGATCCTTGGCTTTAATTTCCCATTGGTCCAAATGAGTGACAAACAAGTTTTATAGAAAAATTCTCAAATACAATTGAGAAATCGGACTTACATAGTCTATAAGTATGGATCCTTGGCTTTAATTTCCCATTGGTCCAAATGAGTGACAAACAAATTTTATAGAAAAATTCTCAAATACAATTGAGAAATCGGACTTACATAGTATATAAGTATGGATTCTTGGCTTTAATTTCCCATTGGTCCAAATGAGTGACAAACAAATTTTATAGAAAAATTCTCAAATACAATTGAGAAATCGGACTTACATAGTCTATAAGTATGGATTCTTGGCTTTAATTTCCCATTGGTCCTAATGAGTGACAAACAAGTTTTATAGAAAAATTCAAATACAATTGAGAAATCGGACTTACATAGTCTATAAGTATGGATCCTTGGCTTTAATTTCCCATTGGTCCAAATGAGTGACAAACAAATTTTATAGAAAAATTCTCAAATACAATTGAGAAATCGGACTTACATAGTCTATAAGTATGGATTCTTGGCTTTAATTTCCCATTGGTCCAAATGAGTGACAAACAAATTTTATAGAAAAATTCTCAAATACAATTGAGAAATCGGACTTACATAGTCTATAAGTATGGATCCTTGGCTTTAATTTCCCATTGGTCCAAATGAGTGACAAACAAGTTTTATAGAAAAATTCTCAAATACAATTGAGAAATCGGACTTACATAGTCTATAAGTATGGATCCTTGGCTTTAATTTCCCATTTGTCCAAATGAGTGACAAACATAAATGTGCCCACAATAGCCAATTTCCCGTAGAGCTGCACAAAATTTACACAATTTTAATCTTTAAATTTTATAGAAAAATTCTCAAACACAATTGAGAAATCGGACTTACATAGTCTATTAGTATGGATCCTTGGCTTTAATTTCCCATTGGTCCAAATGAGTGACAAACAAGTTTTATAGAAAAATTCTCAAATACAATTGAGAAATCGGACTTACATAGTCTATAAGTATGGATCCTTGGCTTTAATTTCCCATTGGTCCAAATGAGTGACAAACAAATTTTATAGAAAAATTCTCAAATACAATTGAGAAATCGGACTTACATAGTATATAAGTATGGATTCTTGGCTTTAATTTCCCATTGGTCCAAATGAGTGACAAACAAATTTTATAGAAAAATTCTCAAATACAATTGAGAAATCGGACTTACATAGTCTATAAGTATGGATTCTTGGCTTTAATTTCCATTGGTCCTAATGAGTGACAAACAAGTTTTATAGAAAAATTCTCAAATACAATTGAGAAATCGGACTTACATAGTCTATAAGTATGGATCCTTGGCTTTAATTTCCCATTGGTCCAAATGAGTGACAAAACATAATGTGCCCACAAATAGCCAATTTCCCGTAGAGCTGAACAAAATTTACACAATTTTAACCTTTAAAATTTTATAGAAAAATTCTCAAATACAATTGAGAAATCGGACTTACATAGTCTATAAGTATGGATTCTTGGATTTAATTTCCCATTGGTCCAAATGAGTGACAAACAAGTTTTATAGAAAAATTCTCAAATACAATTGAGAAATCGGACTTACATAGTCTATAAGTATGGATTCTTGGCTTTAATTTCCCATTGGTCCAAATGAGTGACAAACAAGTTTTATAGAAAAATTCTCAAATACAATTGAGAAATCGGACTTACATAGTCTATAAGTATGGATCCTTGGCTTTCATTTCATATTTGTCCAATGAGTGACAAACATAAATGTGCCCACAAATAGCCAATTTCCCGTAGAGCTGAACAAAATTTACACAATTTTAACCTTTAAAATTTTATAGAAAAATTCTCAAATACAATTGAGAAATCGGACTTACATAGTCTATAAGTATGGATTCTTGGCTTTAATTTCCCATTGGTCCAAATGAGTGACAAACAAGTTTTATAGAAAAATTCTCAAATACAATTGAGAAATCGGACTTACATAGTCTATAAGTATGGATCCTTGGCTTTCATTTCATATCTGTCCAAATGAGTGACAAACATAAATGTGCCCACAAATAGCCAATTTCCCGTAGAGCTGAACAAAATTTACACAATTTTAACCTTTAAAATTTTATAGAAAAATTCTCAAATACAATTGAGAAATCGGACTTACATAGTCTATAAGTATGGATTCTTGGCTTTAATTCCCATTGGTCCAAATGAGTGACAAACAAATTTTATAGAAAAATTCTCAAATACAATTGAGAAATCGGACTTACATAGTCTATAAGTATGGATTCTTGGCTTGAATTTCCCATTGGTCCAAATGAGTGACAAACAAATTTTATAGAAAAATTCTCAAATACAATTGAGAAATCGGACTTACATAGTCTATAAGTATGGATCCTTGGCTTTAATTTCCCATTGGTCCAAATGAGTGACAAACAAATTTTATAGAAAAATTCTCAAATACAATTGAGAAATCGGACTTACATAGTCTATAAGTATGGATTCTTGGCTTTAATTTCCATTGGTCCAAATGAGTGACAAACAAATTTTATAGAAAAATTCTCAAATACAATTGAGAAATCGGACTTACATAGTCTATAAGTATGGATTCTTGGCTTTAATTTCCCATTGGTCCAAATGAGTGACAAACAAGTTTTATAGAAAAATTCTCAAATACAATTGAGAAATCGGACTTACATAGTCTATAAGTATGGATCCTTGCTTTAATTTCCCATTGGTCCAAATGAGTGACAACATAAATGTGCCCACAAATAGCCAATTTCCCGTAGAGCTGAACAAAATTTACACAATTTTAACCTTTAAAATTTTATAGAAAAATTCTCAAATACAATTGAGAAATCGGACTTACATAGTCTATAAGTATGGATTCTTGGCTTTAATTTCCCATTGGTCCAAATGAGTGACAAACAAGTTTTATAGAAATATTCTCAAATACAATTGAGAAATCGGACTTACATAGTCTATCAGTATGGATTCTTGGCTTTAATTTCCCATTGGTCCAAATGAGTGACAAACAAATTTTATAGAAAAATTCTCAAATACAATTGAGAATTGGACTTACATAGTCTATAAGTATGGATCCTTGGCTTTCATTTCCCATTTGTCCAAATGAGTGACAAACATAAATGTGCCCACAAATAGCCAATTTCCCGTAGAGCTGAACAAATTTACACAATTTTACCTTTAAAATTTTATAGAAAAATTCTCAAACACAATTGAGAAATCGGACTTAAATAGTCTATAAGTATGGATTCTTGGCTTTAATTTCCCATTGGTCCAAATGAGTGACAAACAAGTGTTATAGAAAAATTCTCAAATACAATTGAGAAATCGGACTTACATAGTCTATAAGTATGGATCCTTGGCTTTCATTTCCATTT
>CAMZJU010000209.1:0-27220 GCA_947311025.1 Lypha dubia
ACACTAAAAAACCTACGAGCCGTTCCCGAGTAATCCCATCTTCTCCAAATTGGCCAAAAAAAAGCGTTGCTGATTTTTCCTGGAAAATACACTAAAAAACCTACGAGCCGTTCCCGAGTAATCACACCTTCTCCAAATTGGCAAAAAAAAAGCGTTGCTGATTTTTCCTGGAAATTACACTAAAAATCCTACGAGCCGTTCCCGAGTAATCACACCTTCTCCAAATTGGCCAAAAAAAAGCGTTTGCTGATTTTTCCTGGAAAATACACTAAAAAACCTACGAGCCGTTCCCGAGTAATCACACCTTCTCCAAATTGGCCAAAAAAAGCGTTGCTGATTTTTCCTGGAAAATACACTAAAAAACCTACGAGCCGTTCCCGAGTAATCCCATCTTCTCCAAATTAGAAAAAAAGCGTTGCTGATTTTTCCTGGAAAATATATTAAAAATCCTACGAGCCGTTCCCGAGTAATCACACCTTCTCCAAATTGGCCAAAAAAAGCGTTGCTGATTTTTCCTGAAAAATACACTAAAAAACCTACGAGCCGTTCCGAGTAATCACACCTTCTCCAAATTGGCCAAAAAAAGCGTTGTTGATTTTTTCCTGGAAAATACACTAAAAATCTTACGAGCCGTTCCCGAGTAATCACACCTTCTCCAAATTGGCCAAAAAAAGCGTTGCTGATTTTTCCTGGAAAATACACTAAAAATCTTACGAGCCGTTCCCGAGTAATCACACCTTCTCCAAATTGGCCAAAAAAAGCGTTGCTGATTTTTCCTGGAAATTACACTTAAAATCCTACGAGCCGTTCCCAAGTAATCACACCTTCTCCAAATTGGCCAAAAAAAGCGTTGCTGATTTTTCCTGGAAAATACACTAAAAATCCTACGAGCCGTTCCCGAGTAATCACACCTTCTCCAAATTGGCCAAAAAAAGCGTTGCTGATTTTTCCTGGAAAATACACTAAAAGCCTACGAGCCGTTCCCCGAGTAATCACACCTTCTCCAAATTGGCCAAAAAAAAGCGTTGCTGATTTTTCCTGGAAAATACACTAAAAATCTTACGAGCCGTTCCCGAGTAATCACACCTTCTCCAAATTGGCCAAAAAAAAAGCGTTGCTGATTTTTCTGGAAAATACACTAAAAATCCTACGAGCCGTTCCCGAGTAATCCCATCTTCTCCAAATTGGCCAAAAAAAAGCGTTGCTGATTTTTCCTAAAAAATACACTAAAAAACCTACGAGCCGTTCCCGAGTAATCACACCTTCTCCAAATTGGCCAAAAAAAGCGTTGCTGATTTTTCCTGGAAAATACACTAAAAATTTTATTAGCCGTTCCCGAGTAATCCCATCTTCTCCAAATTAGAAAAAAAAGCGTTGCTGATTTTTCCTGGAAAAAACATCAAAAATCTTACGAGCCGTTCCCGAGTAATCACACCTTCTCCAAATTGGCAAAAAAAAGCGTTGCTGATTTTTCCTGGAAAATATATTAAAAATTTTATGAGCCGTTCCCGAGTAATCACACCTTCTCCAAATTGGCAAAAAAAAGCGTTGCTGATTTTTCCTGGAAAATACACTAAAAATTTTATGAGCCGTTCCCGAGTAATCCCATCTTCTCCAAATTAGAAAAAAAAGCGTTGCTGATTTTTCCTGGAAAATACACTAAAAATCCTACGAGCCGTTCCCGAGTAATCACACCTTCTCCAAATTGGCCAAAAAAAGCGTTGCTGATTTTTCCTGGAAAATACACTTAAAATCTTACGAGCCGTTCCCGAGTAATCACACCTTCTCCAAATTGGCAAAAAAAAGCGTTGCTGATTTTTCCTGGAAAATACACTTAAAATCCTACGAGCCGTTCCCGAGTAATCACACCTTCTCCAAATTGGCCAAAAAAAGCGTTGTTGATTTTTCCTGGAAAATACACTAAAAATCCTACGAGCCGTTCCCGAGTAATCACACCTTCTCCAAATTGGCCAAAAAAAAGCGTTGCTGATTTTTCCTGGAAAAAACACTAAAAAACCTACGAGCCGTTCCCGAGTAATCACACCTTCTCCAAATTGGCCAAAAAAAGCGTTGCTGATTTTTCCTGGAAAATACACTAAAAATCTTACGAGCCGTTCCCGAGTAATCACACCTTCTCCAAATTGGCCAAAAAAAAGCGTTGCTGATTTTTCCTGGAAAAAACATCAAAAATCTTACGAGCCGTTCCCGAGTAATCACACCTTCTCCAAATTGGCCAAAAAAAAGCGTTGTTGATTTTTCCTGGAAAATACACTAAAAAACCTACGAGCCGTTCCCGAGTAATCACACTTTCTCCAAATTGGCAAAAAAAAGCGTTGCTGATTTTTCCTGGAAAATACACTAAAAATCTTACGAGCCGTTCCCGAGTAATCACACCTTCTCCAAATTGGCCAAAAAAAGCGTTGCACATTTTTCCTGGAAAATACACTAAAAATCCTACGAGCCGTTCCCGAGTAATCACACCTTCTCCAAATTGGCAAAAAAAAGCGTTGCTGATTTTTCCTGGAAAAAACACTAAAAATCCTACGAGCCGTTCCCGAGTAATCACACCTTCTCCAAATTGGCCACAAAAAGCGTTGCTGATTTTTCCTGGAAAATACACGAAAAATCCTACGAGCCGTTCCCGAGTAATCACACCTTCTCCAAATTGGCCAAAAAAAAGCGTTGCTGATTTTTCCTGGAAAAAACATCAAAAATCTTACGAGCCGTTCCCGAGTAATCACACCTTCTCCAAATTGGCCAAAAAAAAGCGTTGCTGATTTTTCCTGGAAAAAACATCAAAAATCTTACGAGCCGTTCCCGAGTAATCACACCTTCTCCAAATTGGCCAAAAAAAAGCGTTGTTGATTTTTCCTGGAAAATACACTAAAAAACCTACGAGCCGTTCCCGAGTAATCACACCTTCTCCAAATTGGCCAAAAAAAAGCGTTGTTGATTTTTCCTGGAAAATACACTAAAAAACCTACGAGCCGTTCCCGAGTAATCACACTTTCTCCAAATTGGCAAAAAAAAGCGTTGCTGATTTTTCCTGGAAAATACACTAAAAATCTTACGAGCCGTTCCCGAGTAATCACACCTTCTCCAAATTGGCCAAAAAAAGCGTTGCACATTTTTCCTGGAAAATACACTAAAAATCCTACGAGCCGTTCCCGAGTAATCACACCTTCTCCAAATTGGCAAAAAAAAGCGTTGCTGATTTTTCCTGGAAAAAACACTAAAAATCCTACGAGCCGTTCCCGAGTAATCACACCTTCTCCAAATTGGCCAAAAAAAGCGTTGCTGATTTTTCCTGGAAAATACACTAAAAATCTTACGAGCCGTTCCCGAGTAATCACACCTTCTCCAAATTGGCCAAAAAAAAGCGTTGCTGATTTTTCCTGGAAAAAACATCAAAAATCTTACGAGCCGTTCCCGAGTAATCACACCTTCTCCAAATTGGCCAAAAAAAAGCGTTGTTGATTTTTCCTGGAAAATACACTAAAAAACCTACGAGCCGTTCCCGAGTAATCACACTTTCTCCAAATTAGAAAAAAAAGCGTTGCTGATTTTTCCTGGAAAATACACTAAAAAACCTACGAGCCGTTCCCGAGTAATCCCATCTTCTCCAAATTGGCCAAAAAAAAGCGTTGCTGATTTTTCCTGGAAAATACACTAAAAAACCTACGAGCCGTTCCCGAGTAATCACACCTTCTCCAAATTGGCCAAAAAAAAGCGTTGCTGATTTTTCCTGGAAATTACACTAAAAATCCTACGAGCCGTTCCCGAGTAATCACACCTTCTCCAAATTGGCCAAAAAAAGCGTTGCTGATTTTTCCTGGAAAATACACTAAAAAACCTACGAGCCGTTCCCGAGTAATCACACCTTCTCCAAATTGGCCAAAAAAAGCGTTGCTGATTTTTCCTGGAAAATACACTAAAAAACCTACGAGCCGTTCCCGAGTAATCCCATCTTCTCCAAATTAGAAAAAAAAGCGTTGCTGATTTTTCCTGGAAAATATATTAAAAATCCTACGAGCCGTTCCCGAGTAATCACACCTTCTCCAAATTGGCCAAAAAAAGCGTTGCTGATTTTTCCTGAAAAATACACTAAAAAACCTACGAGCCGTTCCCGAGTAATCACACCTTCTCCAAATTGGCCAAAAAAAGCGTTGTTGATTTTTCCTGGAAAATACACTAAAAATCTTACGAGCCGTTCCCGAGTAACCACACCTTCTCCAAATTGGCCAAAAAAAGCGTTGCTGATTTTTCCTGGAAAATACACTAAAAATCTTACGAGCCGTTCCCGAGTAATCACACCTTCTCCAAATTGGCCAAAAAAAGCGTTGCTGATTTTTCCTGGAAATTACACTTAAAATCCTACGAGCCGTTCCCGAGTAATCACACCTTCTCCAAATTGGCCAAAAAAAGCGTTGCTGATTTTTCCTGGAAAATACACTAAAAATCCTACGAGCCGTTCCCGAGTAATCAAACCTTCTCCAAATTGGCCAAAAAAAGCGTTGCTGATTTTTCCTGGAAAATACACTAAAAATCCTACGAGCCGTTCCCGAGTAATCACACCTTCTCCAAATTGGCCAAAAAAAAGCGTTGCTGATTTTTCCTGGAAAATACACTAAAAATCTTACGAGCCGTTCCCGAGTAATCACACCTTCTCCAAATTGGCCAAAAAAAAGCGTTGCTGATTTTTCTGGAAAATACACTAAAAATCCTACGAGCCGTTCCCGAGTAATCCCATCTTCTCCAAATTGGCCAAAAAAAAGCGTTGCTGATTTTTCCTAAAAAATACACTAAAAAACCTACGAGCCGTTCCCGAGTAATCACACCTTCTCCAAATTGGCCAAAAAAAGCGTTGCTGATTTTTCCTGGAAAATACACTAAAAATTTTATGAGCCGTTCCCGAGTAATCCCATCTTCTCCAAATTAGAAAAAAAAGCGTTGCTGATTTTTCCTGGAAAAAACATCAAAAATCTTACGAGCCGTTCCCGAGTAATCACACCTTCTCCAAATTGGCAAAAAAAAGCGTTGCTGATTTTTCCTGGAAAATATATTAAAAATTTTATGAGCCGTTCCCGAGTAATCACACCTTCTCCAAATTGGCAAAAAAAAGCGTTGCTGATTTTTCCTGGAAAATACACTAAAAATTTTATGAGCCGTTCCCGAGTAATCCCATCTTCTCCAAATTAGAAAAAAAAGCGTTGCTGATTTTTCCTGGAAAATATATTAAAAATTTTATGAGCCGTTCCCGAGTAATCACACCTTCTCCAAATTGGCAAAAAAAAGCGTTGCTGATTTTTCCTGGAAAATACACTAAAAATCCTACGAGCCGTGCCCGAGTAATCCAATCTTCTCCAAATTAGCCAAAAAAAAGCGTTGCTGATTTTTCCTAAAAAATACACTAAACATCCTACGAGCCGTTCCGGAGTAATCACACCTTCTCCAAATTGGCCAAAAAAAAAGCGTTGGCTGATTTTTCCTGGAAAATACACTAAAAATCCTACGAGCCGTTCCCGAGTAATCACACCTTCTCCAAATTGGCAAAAAAAAGCGTTGCTGATTTTTCCTGGAAAATATATTAAAAATTTTATGAGCGTTCCCGAGTAATCACACCTTCTCCAAATTGGCAAAAAAAAGCGTTGCTGATTTTTCCTGGAAAATACACTAAAAATTTTATGAGCCGTTCCCGAGTAATCCCATCTTCTCCAAATTAGAAAAAAAAGCGTTGCTGATTTTTCCTGGAAAATACACTAAAAATCCTACGAGCCGTTCCCGAGTAATCACACCTTCTCTAAATTGGCCAAAAAAAGCGTTGCTGATTTTTCCTGGAAAATACACTTAAAATCTTACGAGCCGTTCCCGAGTAATCACACCTTCTCCAAATTGGCAAAAAAAGCGTTGCTGATTTTTCCTGGAAAATACACTTAAAATCCTACGAGCCGTTCCCGAGTAATCACACCTTCTCCAAATTGGCCAAAAAAAGCGTTGTTGATTTTTCCCTGGAAAATACACTAAAATCCTACGAGCCGTTCCCGAGTAATCACACCTTCTCCAAATTGGCCAAAAAAAGCGTTGCTGATTTTTCCTGGAAAATACACTAAAAAACCTACGAGCCGTTCCCGAGTAATCACACCTTCTCCAAATTGGCCAAAAAAAAGCGTTGCTGATTTTTCCTGGAAATACACTAAAAAATCTTACGAGCCGTTCCCGAGTAATCACACCTTCTCCAAATTGGCCAAAAAAAAGCGTTGCTGATTTTTCCTGGAAAAAACATCAAAAATCTTACGAGCCGTTCCCGAGTAATCACACCTTCTCCAAATTGGCCAAAAAAAAGCGTTGTTGATTTTTCCTGGAAAATACACTAAAAAACCTACGAGCCGTTCCCGAGTAATCACACTTTCTCCAAATTGGCAAAAAAAGCGTTGCTGATTTTTCCTGGAAAATACACTAAAAATCTTACGAGCCGTTCCCGAGTAATCACACCTTCTCCAAATTGGCAAAAAAAAGCGTTGCCACATTTTTTCCTGGAAAATACACTAAAAAATCCTACGAGCCGTTCCCGAGTAATCACACCTTCTCCAAATTGGCAAAAAAAAGCGTTGCTGATTTTTCCTGGAAAAAACACTAAAAATCCTACGAGCCGTTTCCCGAGTAATCACACCTTCTCCAAATTGGCCACAAAAAGCGTTGCTTTCCTGGAAAATACACTAAAAATCCTACGAGCCGTTCCCGAGTAATCACACCTTCTCCAAATTGGCCAAAAAAAGCGTTGCTGATTTTTCCTGAAAAATACATCAAAAATCTTACGAGCCGTTCCCGAGGTATCACACCTTCTCCAAATTGGCCAAAAAAAAGCGTTGCTGATTTTTCCTGGAAAATACACTAAAAATCCTACGAGCCGTTCCCGAGTAATCACACCTTCTCCAAATTGGCCAAAAAAAGCGTTGCTGATTTTTCCTGGAAAACACACTAAAAATCCTACGAGCCGTTCCCGAGTAATCACACCTTCTCCAAATTGGCAAAAAAAAGCGTTGCTAATTTTTCCTGGAAAATACACTTAAAATCCTACGAGCCGTTTCCGAGTAATCCCATCTTCTCCAAATTGGCCAAAAAAAGCGTTGTTGATTTTTCCTGGAAAATACACTAAAAATCCTACGAGCCGTTCCCGAGTAATCCCATCTTCTCCAAATTGGCCAAAAAAAGCGTTGCTGATTTTTCCTGGAAAATACACTTAAAATCTTACGAGCCGTTCCCGAGTAATCACACCTTCTCCAAATTGGCCAAAAAAAGCGTTGCTGATTTTTCCTGGAAAATACACTAAAAATCTTACGAGCCGTTTCCGAGTAATCACACCTTCTCCAAATTAGAAAAAAAAGCGTTGCTGATTTTTCCTGGAAAATACATCAAAAATCTTACGAGCCGTTCCCGAGTAATCACACCTTCTCCAAATTGGCCAAAAAAAAGCGTTGCTGATTTTTCCTGGAAATTACACTAAAAAACCTACGAGCCGTTCCCGAGTAATCCCATCTTCTCCAAATTAGAAAAAAAAGCGTTGCTGATTTTTCCTGGAAAATACACTAAAAAACCTACGAGCCGTTCCCGAGTAATCACACCTTCTCCAAATTGGCCAAAAAAAAACCTTGCTGATTTTTCCTGGAAAAAACATAAAAATCTTACGAGCCGTTCCCGAGTAATCCCATCTTCTCCAAATTGGCCAAAAAAAAGCGTTGCTGATTTTTCCTGAAAATTACACTTAAAATCCTACGAGCCGTTCCCTAGTAATCACACCTTCTCCAAATTAGAAAAAAAAGCGTTGCTGATTTTTCCTGGAAAATACACTAAAAATCCTACGAGCCGTTCCCGAGTAATCACACCTTCTCCAAATTGGCAAAAAAAAGCGTTGCTAATTTTTCCTGGAAAATACACTTAAAATCCTACGAGCCGTTCCCGAGTAATCACAGCTTCTCCAAATTGGCCAAAAAAAAGCGTTGTTGATTTTTCCTGGAAATTACACTAAAAATCCTACGAGCCGTTCCCGAGTAATCACACCTTCTCCAAATTGGCAAAAAAAAAGCGTTGCTGATTTTTCCTGGAAAATATATTAAAAATTTTACGAGCCGTTCCCGAGTAATCCCATCTTCTCCGAATTGGCCAAAAAAAGCGTTGCTGATTTTTCCTGGAAAAAACATCAAAAATCTTACGAGCCGTTCCCGAGTAATCACACCTTCTCCAAATTGGCCAAAAAAAAGCGTTGCTGATTTTTCCTGGAAAAAACATCAAAAATCTTACGAGCCGTTCCCGAGTAATCACACCTTCTCCAAATTGGCCAAAAAAAAGCGTTGTTGATTTTTCCTGGAAAATACACTAAAAAACCTACGAGCCGTTCCCGAGTAATCACACTTTCTCCAAATTGGCAAAAAAAAGCGTTGCTGATTTTTCCTGGAAAATACACTAAAAATCTTACGAGCCGTTCCCGAGTAATCACACCTTCTCCAAATTGGCCAAAAAAAGCGTTGCACATATTTCCTGGAAAATACACTAAAAATCCTACGAGCCGTTCCCGAGTAATCACACCTTCTCCAAATTGGCAAAAAAAAGCGTTGCTGATTTTTCCTGGAAAAAACACTAAAAATCCTACGAGCCGTTCCCTAGTAATCACACCTTCTCCAAATTGGCCAAAAAAAAGCGTTGCTGATTTTTCCTGGAAAATACACTAAAAATCCTACGAGCCGTTCCCGAGTAATCACACCTTCTCCAAATTGGCCAAAAAAAGCGTTGCTGATTTTTCCTGGAAAATACACTAAAAATCCTACGAGCCGTTCCCGAGTAATCACACCTTCTCCAAATTGGCAAAAAAAAGCGTTGCTAATTTTTCCTGGAAAATACACTTAAAATCCTACGAGCCGTTCCCGAGTAATCACATCTTCTCCAAATTGGCCAAAAAAAGCGTTGTTGATTTTTCCTGGAAAATACACTAAAAATCCTACGAGCCGTTCCCGAGTAATCCCATCTTCTCCAAATTGGCCAAAAAAAGCGTTGCTGATTTTTCCTGGAAAATACACTAAAAATCTTACGAGCCGTTCCCGAGTAATCACACCTTCTCCAAATTGGCCAAAAAAAGCGTTGCTGATTTTTCCTGGAAAATACACTAAAAATCTTACGAGCCGTTTCCGAGTAATCACACCTTCTCCAAATTAGAAAAAAAAGCGTTGCTGATTTTTCCTGGAAAATACATCAAAAATCTTACGAGCCGTTCCCGAGTAATCACACCTTCTCCAAATTGGCCAAAAAAAGCGTTGCTGATTTTTCCTGGAAATTACACTAAAAAACCTACGAGCCGTTCCCGAGTAATCCCATCTTCTCCAAATAAGAAAAAAAAGCGTTGCTGATTTTTCCTGGAAAATACACTAAAAAACCTACGAGCCGTTCCCGAGTAATCACACCTTCTCCAAATTGGCCAAAAAAAAACCTTGCTGATTTTTCCTGGAAAAAACATAAAAATCTTACGAGCCGTTCCCGAGTAATCCCATCTTCTCCAAATTGGCCAAAAAAAAGCGTTGCTGATTTTTCCTGGAAATTACACTTAAAATCCTACGAGCCGTTCCCTAGTAATCACACCTTCTCCAAATTAGAAAAAAAAGCGTTGCTGATTTTTCCTGGAAAATACACTAAAAATCCTACGAGCCGTTCCCGAGTAATCACACCTTCTCCAAATTGGCAAAAAAAAGCGTTGCTAATTTTTCCTGGAAAATACACTTAAAATCCTACGAGCCGTTCCCGAGTAATCACAGCTTCTCCAAATTGGCCAAAAAAAAAGCGTTGTTGATTTTTCCTGGAAATTACACTAAAAATCCTACGAGCCGTTCCCGAGTAATCACACCTTCTCCAAATTGGCAAAAAAAAAGCGTTGCTGATTTTTCCTGGAAAATATATTAAAAATTTTACGAGCCGTTCCCGAGTAATCCCATCTTCTCCGAATTGGCCAAAAAAAGCGTTGCTGATTTTTCCTGGAAAAAACATCAAAAATCTTACGAGCCGTTCCCGAGTAATCACACCTTCTCCAAATTGGCCAAAAAAAGCGTTGCTGATTTTTCCTTGAAAATACACTAAAAATCCTACGAGCCGTTCCCGAGTAATCACACCTTCTCCAAATTGGCAAAAAAAAGCGTTGCTGATTTTTCCTGGAAAATACACTAAAAATCTTACGAGCCGTTCCCGAGTAATCACACCTTCTCCAAATTAGAAAAAAAAGCGTTGCTGATTTTTCCTGGAAAATACACTAAAAATCTTACGAGCCGTTCCCGAGTAATCACACCTTCTCCAAATTGGCAAAAAAAAAGCGTTGCTGATTTTTCCTGGAAAATACACTAAAAAACCTACGAGCCGTTCCCGAGTAATCACACCTTCTCCAAATTGGCCAAAAAAAGCGTTGCTGATTTTTCCTGGAAAATACACTAAAAAACCTACGAGCCGTTCCCGAGTAATCACACCTTCTCCAAATTGGCCAAAAAAAGCGTTGCTGATTTTTCCTGGAAAATACACTAAAAATCTTACGAGCCGTTCCCGAGTAATCACACCTTCTCCAAATTAGAAAAAAAAGCGTTGCTGATTTTTCCTGGAAAATACACTAAAAATCTTACGAGCCGTTCCCGAGTAATCACACCTTCTCCAAATTGGCCAAAAAAAAGCGTTGCTGATTTTTCCTGGAAAAAACATCAAAAATCTTACGAGCCGTTCCCGAGTAATCACACCTTCTCCAAATTAGAAAAAAAAGCGTTGCTGATTTTTCCTGGAAAATACACTAAAAATCCTACGAGCCGTTCCCGAGTAATCCCATCTTCTCCAAATTGGCAAAAAAAGCGTTGCTGATTTTTCCTGGAAAATACACTAAAAAACCTACGAGCCGTTCCCGAGTAATCACACCTTCTCCAAATTGGCCAAAAAAAGCGTTGCTGATTTTTCCTGGAAAATACACTAAAAAACCTACGAGCCGTTCCCGAGTAATCACACCTTCTCCAAATTGGCCAAAAAAAGCGTTGCTAATTTTTCCTGGAAAATACACTAAAAATCTTACGAGCCGTTCCCGAGTAATCACACCTTCTCCAAATTGGCCAAAAAAAAGCGTTGCTGATTTTTCCTGGAAAATACACTAAAAAACCTACGAGCCGTTCCCGAGTAATCCCATCTTCTCCAAATTAGAAAAAAAAGCGTTGCTGATTTTTCCTGGAAAATACACTAAAAATCCTACGAGCCGTTCCCGAGTAATCACACCTTCTCCAAATTGGCCAAAAAAAGCGTTGCTGATTTTTCCTGAAAAATACACTAAAAAACCTACGAGCCGTTCCCGAGTAATCCCATCTTCTCCAAATTAGAAAAAAAAGCGTTGCTGATTTTTCCTGGAAAATACACTAAAAAACCTACGAGCCGTTCCCGAGTAATCCCATCTTCTCCAAATTGGCCAAAAAAAGCGTTGCTGATTTTTCCTGGAAAATACACTAAAAATCTTACGAGCCGTTCCCGAGTAATCACACTTTCTCCAAATTGGCAAAAATAACCTTGCTGATTTTTCCTGGAAAATACACTAAAAAACCTACGAGCCGTTCCCGAGTAATCACACCTTCTCCAAATTGGCCAAAAAAAGCGTTGCTGATTTTTCCTGGAAAATACACTAAAAATCTTACGAGCCGTTCCCGAGTAATCACACCTTCTCCAAATTGGCCAAAAAAAAGCGTTGCTGATTTTTCCTGGAAAAAACATCAAAAATCTTACGAGCCGTTCCCGAGTAATCACACCTTCTCCAAATTGGCCAAAAAAAGCGTTGCTGATTTTTCCTGGAAAAAACATCAAAAATCTTACGAGCCGTTCCCGAGTAATCACACCTTCTCCAAATTGGCCAAAAAAAAAGCGTTGCTGATTTTTCCTGGAAAATACACTAAAAAACCTACGAGCCGTTCCCGAGTAATCACACCTTCTCCAAATTGGCCAAAAAAAGCGTTGCTGATTTTTCCTGGAAAATACACTAAAAATCTTACGAGCCGTTCTCGAGTAATCACACCTTCTCCAAATTGGCCAAAAAAAAGCGTTGCTGATTTTTCCTGGAAAAAACATCAAAAATCTTACGAGCCGTTCCCGAGTAATCACACCTTCTCCAAATTGGCCAAAAAAAGCGTTGCTGATTTTTCCTGGAAAAATCATCAAAAATCTTACGAGCCGTTCCCGAGTAATCACACCTTCTCCAAATTAGAAAAAAAAGGGTTGCTGATTTTTCCTGGAAAATACACTAAAAATCCTACGAGCCGTTCCCGAGTAATCCCATCTTCTCCAAATTGGCCAAAAAAAAGCGTTGCTGATTTTTCCTGGAAAATACACTAAAAAACCTACGAGCCGTTCCCGAGTAATCACACCTTCTCCAAATTGGCCAAAAAAAGCGTTGCTGATTTTTCCTGGAAAATACACTAAAAAACCTACGAGCCGTTCCCGAGTAATCACACCTTCTCCAAATTGGCCAAAAAAAGCGTTGCTAATTTTTCCTGGAAAATACACTAAAAATCTTACGAACCGTTCCCGAGTAATCACACCTTCTCCAAATTGGCCAAAAAAAAGCGTTGCTGATTTTTCCTGGAAAATACACTAAAAAACCTACGAGCCGTTCCCGAGTAATCCCATCTTCTCCAAATTAGAAAAAAAAGCGTTGCTGATTTTTCCTGGAAAATACACTAAAAATCCTGCGAGCCGTTCCCGAGTAATCACACCTTCTCCAAATTGGCCAAAAAAAGCGTTGCTGATTTTTCCTGAAAAATACACTAAAAAACCTACGAGCCGTTCCCGAGTAATCCCATCTTCTCCAAATTAGAAAAAAAAGCGTTGCTGATTTTTCCTGGAAAATACACTAAAAATCCTACGAGCCGTTCCCGAGTAATCACACCTTCTCCAAACTAGAAAAAAAAAGCGTTGCTGATTTTTCCTGGAAAAAACATCAAAAATCTTACGAGCCGTTCCCGAGTAATCACACCTTCTCCAAATTGGCCAAAAAAAGCGTTGCTGATTTTTCCTGGAAAATACACTAAAAATCCTACGAGCCGTTCCCGAGTAATCCCATCTTCTCCAAATTAGCCAAAAAAAAGCGTTGCTGATTTTTCCTGGAAAATACACTAAAAATCTTACGAGCCGTTCCCGAGTAATCAAACCTTCTCCAAATTGGCCAAAAAAAGCGTTGCTGATTTTTCCTGGAAAAAACATCAAAAATCTTACGAGCCGTTCCCGAGTAATCCCATCTTCTCCGAATTGGCCAAAAAAAGCGTTGCTGATTTTTCCTGGAAAAAACATCAAAAATCTTACGAGCCGTTCCCGAGTAATCACACCTTCTCCAAATTGGCCAAAAAAAGCGTTGTTGATTTTTCCTGGAAAATACACTAAAAATCTTACGAGCCGTTCCCGAGTAATCACACCTTCTCCAAATTGGCAAAAAAAAGCGTTGCTGATTTTTCCTGGAAAATACACTAAAAATCTTACGAGCCGTTCCCGAGTAATCACACCTTCTCCAAATTGGCCAAAAAAAGCGTTGCTGATTTTTCCTGGAAAAAACATCAAAAATCTTACGAGCCGTTCCCGAGTAATCACACCTTCTCCAAATTGGCCAAAAAAAGCGTTGCTGATTTTTCCTGGAAAAAACATCAAAAATCTTACGAGCCGTTCCCGAGTAATCACACCTTCTCCAAATTGGCCAAAAAAAGCGTTGCTGATTTTTCCTGGAAAATACACTAAAAATCTTACGAGCCGTTCCCGAGTAATCCCATCTTCTCCAAATTGGCAAAAAAAAAGCGTTGCTGATTTTTCCTGGAAAATACACTAAATATCCTACGAGCCGTTCCCGAGTAATCACACCTTCTCCAAATTGGCCAAAAAAAGCGTTGCTGATTTTTCCTGGAAAATACACTAAAAATCTTACGAGCCGTTCCCGAGTAATCACACCTTCTCCAAATTGGCCAAAAAAAAGCGTTGCTGATTTTTCCTGGAAAAAACATTAAAAATTTTATGAGCCGTTCCCGAGTAATCCCATCTTCTCCAAATTGGCCAAAAAAAAGCGTTGCTGATTTTTCCTGGAAAATACACTAAAAATCCTACGAGCCGTTCCCGAGTAATCACACCTTCTCCAAATTGGCCAAAAAAAGCGTTGCTGATTTTTCCTGGAAAATACACTAAAAATCCTACGAGCCGTTCCCGAGTAATCCCATCTTCTCCAAATTGGCCAAAAAAAAGCGTTGCTGATTTTTCCTGAAAAATACACTAAAAAACCTACGAGCCGTTCCCGAGTAATCACACCTTCTCCAAATTGGCCAAAAAAAAACCTTGCTGATTTTTCCTGGAAAATACACTAAAAATCCTACGAGCCGTTCCCGAGTAATCACACCTTCTCCAAATTGGCCAAAAAAAGCGTTGCTGATTTTTCCTGGAAAAAACATCAAAAATCTTACGAGCCGTTCCCGAGTAATCACACCTTCTCCAAATTAGAAAAAAAAGCGTTGCTGATTTTTCCTGGAAAATACACTAAAAAACCTACGAGCCGTTCCCGAGTAATCACACCTTCTCCAAATTGGCCAAAAAAAGCGTTGCTGATTTTTCCTGGAAAATACACTAAAAATCTTACGAGCCGTTCCCGAGTAATCACACCTTCTCCAAATTGGCCAAAAAAAAGCGTTGCTGATTTTTCCTGGAAAATACACTAAAAATCCTACGAGCCGTTCCCGAGTAATCACACCTTCCCCAAATTGGCAAAAAAAAAACGTTGCTGATTTTTCCTGGAAAATACACTAAAAATCTTACGAGCCGTTCCCGAGTAATCACACCTTCTCCAAATTGGCCAAAAAAAAGCGTTGCTGATTTTTCCTGGAAAATACACTAAAAAACCTACGAGCCGTTCCCGAGTAATCACACCTTCTCCAAATTGGCCAAAAAAAAGCGTTGCTGATTTTTCCTGGAAAATACATTAAAAAACCTACGAGCCGTTCCCGAGTAATCCCATCTTCTCCAAATTGGCCAAAAAAAAGCGTTGCTGATTTTTCCTGGAAAATACACTTAAAATCCTACGAGCCGTTCCCGAGTAATCACACCTTCTCCAAATTGGCCAAAAAAAAGCGTTGCTGATTTTTCCTGGAAAAAACATCAAAAAAACCTACGAGCCGTTCCCGAGTAATCACACCTTCTCCAAATTGGCCAAAAAAAGCGTTGCTGATTTTTCCTGGAAAAAACATCAAAAATCTTACGAGCCGTTCCCGAGTAATCACACCTTCTCCAAATTGGCCAAAAAAAAGCGTTGTTGATTTTTCCTGGAAAATACACTAAAAATCCTACGAGCCGTTCCCGAGTAATCACACCATCTCCAAATTGGCCAAAAAAAGCGTTGCTGATTTTTCCTGGAAAATACACTAAAAAACCTACGAGCCGTTCCCGAGTAATCACACCTTCTCCAAATTGGCCAAAAAAAAAACCTTGCTGATTTTTCCTGGAAAATACACTAAAAATCCTACGAGCCGTTCCCGAGTAATCCCATCTTCTCTAAATTGGCCAAAAAAAAACGTTGCTGATTTTTCCTGGAAAATACATCAAAAAACCTACGAGCCGTTCCCGAGTAATCACACCTTCTCCAAATTGGCCAAAAAAAGCGTTGCTGATTTTTCCTGGAAAAAACATCAAAAATCTTACGAGCCGTTCCCGAGTAATCACACCTTCTCCAAATTGGCCAAAAAAAAAGCGTTGCTGATTTTTCCTGGAAAATACACTAAAAAACCTACGAGCCGTTCCCGAGTAATCCCATCTTCTCCAAATTGGCCAAAAAAAGCGTTGCTGATTTTTCCTGAAAAATACACTAAAAATCTTACGAGCCGTTCCCGAGTAATCACACCTTCTCCAAATTAGAAAAAAAAGCGTTGCTGATTTTTCCTGGAAAATACACTAAAAAACCTACGAGCCGTTCCCGAGTAATCACACCTTCTCCAAATTAGAAAAAAAAGCGTTGCTGATTTTTCCTGGAAAATACACTAAAAATTTTATGAGCCGTTCCCGAGTAATCACACCTTCTCCAAATTGGCAAAAAAAGCGTTGCTGATTTTTCCTGGAAAATATACTAAAAATCCTACGAGCCGTTCCCGAGTAATCACACCTTCTCCAAATTGGCCAAAAAAAGCGTTGCTGATTTTTCCTGGAAAATACACTAAAAATCTTACGAGCCGTTCCCGAGTAATCACACCTTCTCCAAATTGGCCAAAAAAAAGCGTTGCTGATTTTTCCTGGAAAATACACTAAAAAACCTACGAGCCGTTCCCGAGTAATCCCATCTTCTCCAAATTGGCCAAAAAAAAGCGTTGCTGATTTTTCCTGAAAAATACACTAAAAAACCTACGAGCCGTTCCCGAGTAATCACACCTTCTCCAAATTGGCCAAAAAAAGCGTTGCTGATTTTTCCTGGAAAATACACTAAAAATCTTACGAGCCGTTCCCGAGTAATCACACCTTCTCCAAATTGGCCAAAAAAAAGCGTTGCTGATTTTTCCTGGAAAAAACATCAAAAATCTTACGAGCCGTTCCCGAGTAATCACACCTTCTCCAAATTAGCCAAAAAAAGCGTTGCTGATTTTTCCTGGAAAAAACATCAAAAATCTTACGAGCCGTTCCCGAGTAATCACACCTTCTCCAAATTGGCCAAAAAAAAAGCGTTGCTGATTTTTCCTGGAAAATACACTAAAAAACCTACGAGCCGTTCCCGAGTAATCCCATCTTCTCCAAATTGGCCAAAAAAAGCGTTGCTGATTTTTCCTGGAAAATACACTAAAAATCTTACGAGCCGTTCCCGAGTAATCACACCTTCTCCAAATTGGCCAAAAAAAGCGTTGCTGATTTTTCCTGGAAAATACACTAAAAATCCTACGAGCCGTTCCCGAGTAATCACACCTTCTCCAAATTGGCCAAAAAAAGCGTTGCTGATTTTTCCTGGAAAAAACATCAAAAATCTTACGAGCCGTTCCCGAGTAATCACACCTTCTCCAAATTGGCCAAAAAAAAGCGTTGTTGATTTTTCCTGGAAAATACACTAAAAATCCTACGAGCCGTTCCCGAGTAATCACACCATCTCCAAATTGGCCAAAAAAAGCGTTGCTGATTTTTCCTGAAAAATACACTAAAAAACCTACGAGCCGTTCCCGAGTAATCACACCTTCTCCAAATTGGCCAAAAAAAGCGTTGCTGATTTTTCCTGGAAAATACACTAAAAATCTTACGAGCCGTTCCCGAGTAATCACACCTTCTCCAAATTGGCCAAAAAAAAGCGTTGTTGATTTTTCCTGGAAAATACACTAAAAATCCTACGAGCCGTTCCCGAGTAATCACACCATCTCCAAATTGGCCAAAAAAAGCGTTGCTGATTTTTCCTGAAAAATACACTAAAAAACCTACGAGCCGTTCCCGAGTAATCACACCTTCTCCAAATTGGCCAAAAAAAAAGCGTTGCTGATTTTTCCTGGAAAATACACTAAAAAACCTACGAGCCGTTCCCGAGTAATCCCATCTTCTCCAAATTGGCCAAAAAAAGCGTTGCTGATTTTTCCTGGAAAATACACTAAAAATCTTACGAGCCGTTCCCGAGTAATCACACCTTCTCCAAATTGGCCAAAAAAAGCGTTGCTGATTTTTCCTGGAAAATACACTAAAAAACCTACGAGCCGTTCCCGAGTAATCACACCTTCTCCAAATTGGCCAAAAAAAAAACCTTGCTGATTTTTCCTGGAAAATACACTAAAAATCCTACGAGCCGTTCCCGAGTAATCCCATCTTCTCTAAATTGGCCAAAAAAAAACGTTGCTGATTTTTCCTGGAAAATACATCAAAAAACCTACGAGCCGTTCCCGAGTAATCACACCTTCTCCAAATTGGCCAAAAAAAGCGTTGCTGATTTTTCCTGGAAAAAACATCAAAAATCTTACGAGCCGTTCCCGAGTAATCACACCTTCTCCAAATTGGCCAAAAAAAAAGCGTTGCTGATTTTTCCTGGAAAATACACTAAAAAACCTACGAGCCGTTCCCGAGTAATCCCATCTTCTCCAAATTGGCCAAAAAAAGCGTTGCTGATTTTTCCTGAAAAATACACTAAAAATCTTACGAGCCGTTCCCGAGTAATCACACCTTCTCCAAATTAGAAAAAAAAGCGTTGCTGATTTTTCCTGGAAAATACACTAAAAAACCTACGAGCCGTTCCCGAGTAATCACACCTTCTCCAAATTAGAAAAAAAAGCGTTGCTGATTTTTCCTGGAAAATACACTAAAAATTTTATGAGCCGTTCCCGAGTAATCACACCTTCTCCAAATTGGCAAAAAAAGCGTTGCTGATTTTTCCTGGAAAATATACTAAAAATCCTACGAGCCGTTCCCGAGTAATCACACCTTCTCCAAATTGGCCAAAAAAAGCGTTGCTGATTTTTCCTGGAAAATACACTAAAAATCTTACGAGCCGTTCCCGAGTAATCACACCTTCTCCAAATTGGCCAAAAAAAAGCGTTGCTGATTTTTCCTGGAAAATACACTAAAAAACCTACGAGCCGTTCCCGAGTAATCCCATCTTCTCCAAATTGGCCAAAAAAAAGCGTTGCTGATTTTTCCTGAAAAATACACTAAAAAACCTACGAGCCGTTCCCGAGTAATCACACCTTCTCCAAATTGGCCAAAAAAAGCGTTGCTGATTTTTCCTGGAAAATACACTAAAAATCTTACGAGCCGTTCCCGAGTAATCACACCTTCTCCAAATTGGCCAAAAAAAAGCGTTGCTGATTTTTCCTGGAAAAAACATCAAAAATCTTACGAGCCGTTCCCGAGTAATCACACCTTCTCCAAATTAGCCAAAAAAAAGCGTTGCTGATTTTTCCTGGAAAAAACATCAAAAATCTTACGAGCCGTTCCCGAGTAATCACACCTTCTCCAAATTGGCCAAAAAAAAAGCGTTGCTGATTTTTCCTGGAAAATACACTAAAAAACCTACGAGCCGTTCCCGAGTAATCCCATCTTCTCCAAATTGGCCAAAAAAAGCGTTGCTGATTTTTCCTGGAAAATACACTAAAAATCTTACGAGCCGTTCCCGAGTAATCACACCTTCTCCAAATTGGCCAAAAAAAGCGTTGCTGATTTTTCCTGGAAAATACACTAAAAATCCTACGAGCCGTTCCCGAGTAATCACACCTTATCCAAATTGGCCAAAAAAAGCGTTGCTGATTTTTCCTGGAAAAAACATCAAAAATCTTACGAGCCGTTCCCGAGTAATCACACCTTCTCCAAATTGGCCAAAAAAAGTGTTGCTGATTTTTCCTGGAAATTACACTAAAAATCCTACGAGCCGTTCCCGAGTAATCACACCTTCTCCAAATTGGCCAAAAAAAAGCGTTGCTGATTTTTCCTGGAAAATACACTAAAAAACCTACGAGCCGTTCCCGAGTAATCACACCTTCTCCAAATTGGCAAAAAAAAGCGTTGTTGATTTTTCCTGGAAAATACACTAAAAATCCTACGAGCCGTTCCCGAGTAATCACACCTTCTCCAAATTGGAAAAAAAAAGCGTTGCTGATTTTTCCTGGAAAATACACTAAAAATCTTACGAGCCGTTTCCGAGTAATCACACCTTCTCCAAATTGGCCAAAAAAAGCGTTGTTGATTTTTCCTGGAAAATACACTAAAAAACCTACGAGCCGTTCCCGAGTAATCCCGTCTTCTCCAAATTGGCCAAAAAAAAGCGTTGCTGATTTTTCCTGGAAAATACACTAAAAATCTTACGAGCCGTTCCCGAGTAATCACAGCTTCTCCAAATTGGCCAAAAAAAAGCGTTGCTGATTTTTCCTGGAAAATACACTAAAAATCCTACGAGCCGTTCCCGAGTAATCACAGCTTCTCCAAATTGGCCAAAAAAAGCGTTGCTGATTTTTCCTGGAAAATACACTAAAAATCTTACGAGCCGTTCCCGAGTAATCCCATCTTCTCCAAATTAGAAAAAAAAGCGTTGCTGATTTTTCCTGGAAAATACACTAAAAATCTTACGAGCCGTTCCCGAGTAATCACACCTTCTCCAAATTGGCCAAAAAAAGCGTTGCTGATTTTTCCTGGAAAAAACATCAAAAATCTTACGAGCCGTTCCCGAGTAATCACACCTTCTCCAAATTGGCCAAAAAAAGCGTTGCTGATTTTTCCTGGAAAATACACTAAAAATCTTACGAGCCGTTCCCGAGTAATCCCATCTTCTCCAAATTAGAAAAAAAAGCGTTGCTGATTTTTCCTGGAAAATACACTAAAAATCTTACGAGCCGTTCCCGAGTAATCACACCATCTCCAAATTGGCCAAAAAAAGCGTTGCTGATTTTTCCTGGAAAAAACATCAAAAATCTTACGAGCCGTTCCCGAGTAATCACACCTTCTCCAAATTGGCCAAAAAAAGTGTTGCTGATTTTTCCTGGAAAAAACATCAAAAATCTTACGAGCCGTTCCCGAGTAATCACACCTTCTCCAAATTGGCCAAAAAAAGCGTTGTTGATTTTTCCTGGAAAATACACTAAAAAACCTACGAGCCGTTCCCGAGTAATCACACCTTCTCCAAATTGGCCAAAAAAAAGCGTTGCTGATTTTTCCTGGAAAAAACATCAAAAATCTTACGAGCCGTTCCCGAGTAATCACACCTTCTCCAAATTAGCCAAAAAAAGCGTTGCTGATTTTTCCTGGAAAAAACATCAAAAATCTTACGAGCCGTTCCCGAGTAATCACACCTTCTCCAAATTGGCCAAAAAAAAGCGTTGCTGATTTTTCCTGGAAAAAACATCAAAAATCTTACGAGCCGTTCCCGAGTAATCACACCTTCTCCAAATTGGCCAAAAAAAGTGTTGCTGATTTTTCCTGGAAATTACACTAAAAATCCTACGAGCCGTTCCCGAGTAATCACACCTTCTCCAAATTGGAAAAAAAAAGCGTTGTTGATTTTTCCTGGAAAATACACTAAAAATCTTACGAGCCGTTCCCGAGTAATCACACCTTCTCCAAATTGG
Organism: Lypha dubia; assembly: GCA_947311025.1. Lineage (NCBI taxonomy): Eukaryota > Metazoa > Arthropoda > Insecta > Diptera > Tachinidae > Lypha > Lypha dubia. Next base: position 21,075 of record CAMZJU010000209.1, read on the forward strand.
CCAAAAAAAAAGCGTTGCTGATTTTTCCTGGAAAATACACTAAAAATCCTACGAGCCGTTCCCGAGTAATCACACCTTCTCCAAATTGGCCAAAAAAAAGCGTTGCTGATTTTTCCTGGAAAATACACTAAAAAACCTACGAGCCGTTCCCGAGTAATCACACCTTCTCCAAATTGGCAAAAAAAAGCGTTGTTGATTTTTCCTGGAAAATACACTAAAAATCCTACGAGCCGTTCCCGAGTAATCACACCTTCTCCAAATTGGAAAAAAAAAGCGTTGCTGATTTTTCCTGGAAAATACACTAAAAATCTTACGAGCCGTTCCCGAGTAATCACACCTTCTCCAAATTGGCCAAAAAAAGCGTTGCTGATTTTTCCTGGAAAAAACATCAAAAATCTTACGAGCCGTTCCCGAGTAATCACACCTTATCCAAATTGGCCAAAAAAAGCGTTGCTGATTTTTCCTGGAAAAAACATCAAAAATCTTACGAGCCGTTCCCGAGTAATCACACCTTCTCCAAATTGGCCAAAAAAAGTGTTGCTGATTTTTCCTGGAAATTACACTAAAAATCCTACGAGCCGTTCCCGAGTAATCACACCTTCTCCAAATTGGCCAAAAAAAGCGTTGCTGATTTTTCCTGGAAAATACACTAAAAAACCTACGAGCCGTTCCCGAGTAATCACACCTTCTCCAAATTGGCAAAAAAAAGCGTTGTTGATTTTTCCTGGAAAATACACTAAAAATCCTACGAGCCGTTCCCGAGTAATCACACCTTCTCCAAATTGGAAAAAAAAAGCGTTGCTGATTTTTCCTGGAAAATACACTAAAAATCTTACGAGCCGTTTCCGAGTAATCACACCTTCTCCAAATTGGCCAAAAAAAGCGTTGTTGATTTTTCCTGGAAAATACACTAAAAAACCTACGAGCCGTTCCCGAGTAATCCCATCTTCTCCAAATTGGCCAAAAAAAAGCGTTGCTGATTTTTCCTGGAAAATACACTAAAAATCTTACGAGCCGTTCCCGAGTAATCACAGCTTCTCCAAATTGGCCAAAAAAAAGCGTTGCTGATTTTTCCTGGAAAATACACTAAAAATCCTACGAGCCGTTCCCGAGTAATCACAGCTTCTCCAAATTGGCCAAAAAAAGCGTTGCTGATTTTTCCTGGAAAATACACTAAAAATCTTACGAGCCGTTCCCGAGTAATCCCATCTTCTCCAAATTAGAAAAAAAAGCGTTGCTGATTTTTCCTGGAAAATACACTAAAAATCTTACGAGCCGTTCCCGAGTAATCACACCTTCTCCAAATTGGCCAAAAAAAGCGTTGCTGATTTTTCCTGGAAAAAACATCAAAAATCTTACGAGCCGTTCCCGAGTAATCACACCTTCTCCAAATTGGCCAAAAAAAGCGTTGCTGATTTTTCCTGGAAAATACACTAAAAATCTTACGAGCCGTTCCCGAGTAATCCCATCTTCTCCAAATTAGAAAAAAAAGCGTTGCTGATTTTTCCTGGAAAATACACTAAAAATCTTACGAGCCGTTCCCGAGTAATCACACCATCTCCAAATTGGCCAAAAAAAGCGTTGCTGATTTTTCCTGGAAAAAACATCAAAAATCTTACGAGCCGTTCCCGAGTAATCACACCTTCTCCAAATTGGCCAAAAAAAGTGTTGCTGATTTTTCCTGGAAAAAACATCAAAAATCTTACGAGCCGTTCCCGAGTAATCACACCTTCTCCAAATTGGCCAAAAAAAGCGTTGTTGATTTTTCCTGGAAAATACACTAAAAAACCTACGAGCCGTTCCCGAGTAATCACACCTTCTCCAAATTGGCCAAAAAAAGCGTTGCTGATTTTTCCTGGAAAATACACTAAAAATCCTACGAGCCGTTCCCGAGTAATCCCATCTTCTCCAAATTGGCCAAAAAAAGCGTTGCTGATTTTTCCTGGAAAATACACTAAAAATCTTACGAGCCGTTCCCGAGTAATCACACCTTCTCCAAATTAGAAAAAAAAGCGTTGCTGATTTTTCCTGGAAAATACACTAAAAATCTTACGAGCCGTTCCCGAGTAATCACACCTTCTCCAAATTGGCCAAAAAAAGCGTTGCTGATTTTTCCTGGAAAATATATTAAAAATTTTATGAGCCGTTCCCGAGTAATCACACCTTCTCCAAATTAGAAAAAAAAGCGTTGCTGATTTTTCCTGGAAAAAACATCAAAAATCTTACGAGCCGTTCCCGAGTAATCCCATCTTCTCCAAATTGGCCAAAAAAAAGCGTTGCTGATTTTTCCTGGAAAATACACTAAAAATCCTACGAGCCGTTCCCGAGTAATCATACCTTCTCCAAATTGGCCAAAAAAAGCGTTGTTGATTTTTCCTGGAAAAAACATCAAAAATCTTACGAGCCGTTCCCGAGTAATCACACCTTCTCCAAATTGGCCAAAAAAAGCGTTGCTGATTTTTCCTGGAAAATACACTAAAAATCTTACGAGCCGTTCCCGAGTAATCACACCTTCTCCAAATTGGCCAAAAAAAAGCGTTGCTGATTTTTCCTGGAAAATACACTAAAAAACCTACGAGCCGTTCCCGAGTAATCACACCTTCTCCAAATTGGCCAAAAAAAGCGTTGTTGATTTTTCCTGGAAAATACACTAAAAATTCTACGAGCCGTTCCGGAGTAATCCCATCTTCTCCAAATTAGCAAAAAAAAGCGTTGCTGATTTTTCCTGGAAAATATATTAAAAATTTTATGAGCCGTTTCCGAGTAATCACACCTTCTCCAAATTAGAAAAAAAAGCGTTGCTGATTTTTCCTGGAAAAAACATCAAAAATCTTACGAGCCGTTCCCGAGTAATCACACCTTCTCCAAATTGGCCAAAAAAAGCGTTGTTGATTTTTCCTGGAAAATACACTAAAAATCCTACGAGCAGTTCCCGAGTAATCACACCTTCTCCAAATTGGCAAAAAAAAGCGTTGTTGATTTTTCCTGGAAAATACACTAAAAAACCTACGAGCCGTTCCCGAGTAATCCCATCTTCTCCAAATTGGCCAAAAAAAGCGTTGCTGATTTTTCCTGGAAAAAACATCAAAAATCTTACGAGCCGTTCCCGAGTAATCACACCTTCTCCAAATTGGCCAAAAAAAGCGTTGTTGATTTTTCCTGGAAAATACACTAAAAATCTTACGAGCCGTTTCCGAGTAATCACACCTTCTCCAAATTAGAAAAAAAAGCGTTGCTGATTTTTCCTGGAAAATATATTAAAAATTTTATGAGCCGTTCCCGAGTAATCACACCTTCTCCAAATTGGCCAAAAAAAGCGTTGCTGATTTTTCCTGGAAAATATATTAAAAATTTTATGAGCCGTTCCCGAGTAATCACACCTTCTCCAAATTAGAAAAAAAAGCGTTGCTGATTTTTCCTGGAAAAAACATCAAAAATCTTACGAGCCGTTCCCGAGTAATCCCATCTTCTCCAAATTGGCCAAAAAAAAGCGTTGCTGATTTTTCCTGGAAAATACACTAAAAATCCTACGAGCCGTTCCCGAGTAATCACACCTTCTCCAAATTGGCCAAAAAAAGCGTTGTTGATTTTTCCTGGAAAAAACATCAAAAATCTTACGAGCCGTTCCCGAGTAATCACACCTTCTCCAAATTGGCCAAAAAAAGCGTTGCTGATTTTTCCTGGAAAATACACTAAAAATCTTACGAGCCGTTTCCGAGTAATCACACCTTCTCCAAATTGGCCAAAAAAAAGCGTTGCTGATTTTTCCTGGAAAATACACTAAAAAACCTACGAGCCGTTCCCGAGTAATCACACCTTCTCCAAATTGGCCAAAAAAAGCGTTGTTGATTTTTCCTGGAAAATACACTAAAAATTCTACGAGCCGTTCCGGAGTAATCCCATCTTCTCCAAATTAGCAAAAAAAAGCGTTGCTGATTTTTCCTGGAAAATATATTAAAAATTTTATGAGCCGTTTCCGAGTAATCACACCTTCTCCAAATTAGAAAAAAAAGCGTTGCTGATTTTTCCTGGAAAAAACATCAAAAATCTTACGAGCCGTTCCCGAGTAATCACACCTTCTCCAAATTGGCCAAAAAAAGCGTTGTTGATTTTTCCTGGAAAATACACTAAAAATCCTACGAGCAGTTCCCGAGTAATCACACCTTCTCCAAATTGGCCAAAAAAAGCGTTGTTGATTTTTCCTGGAAAATACACTAAAAAACCTACGAGCCGTTCCCGAGTAATCCCATCTTCTCCAAATTGGCCAAAAAAAGCGTTGCTGATTTTTCCTGGAAAAAACATCAAAAATCTTACGAGCCGTTCCCGAGTAATCACACCTTCTCCAAATTGGCCAAAAAAAAGCGTTGTTGATTTTTCCTGGAAAATACACTAAAAATCTTACGAGCCGTTTCCGAGTAATCACACCTTCTCCAAATTAGAAAAAAAAAGCGTTGCTGATTTTTCCTGGAAAATATATTAAAAATTTTATGAGCCGTTCCCGAGTAATCACACCTTCTCCAAATTGGCAAAAAAAAAGCGTTGCTGATATTTCCTGGAAAATACACTTAAAAACCTACGAGCCGTTCCCGAGTAATCACACCTTCTCCAAATTGGCCAAAAAAAGCGTTGTTGATTTTTCCTGGAAAATACACTAAAAAACCTACGAGCCGTTCCCGAGTAATCACACCTTCTCCAAATTGGCCAAAAAAAGCGTTGTTGATTTTTCCTGGAAAATACACTTAAAAACCTACGAGCCGTTCCCGAGTAATCACACCTTCTCCAAATTGGCAAAAAAAAGCGTTGCTGATTTTTCCTGGAAAATACACTAAAAAACCTACGAGCCGTTCCCGAGTAATCACACCTTCTCCAAATTGGCCAAAAAAAGCGTTGTTGATTTTTCCTGGAAAATACACTAAAAATTCTACGAGCCGTTCCGGAGTAATCCCATCTTCTCCAAATTAGCAAAAAAAAGCGTTGCTGATTTTTCCTGGAAAATATATTAAAAATTTTATGAGCCGTTTCCGAGTAATCACACCTTCTCCAAATTAGAAAAAAAAGCGTTGCTGATTTTTCCTGGAAAAAACATCAAAAATCTTACGAGCCGTTCCCGAGTAATCACACCTTCTCCAAATTGGCCAAAAAAAGCGTTGTTGATTTTTCCTGGAAAATACACTAAAAATCCTACGAGCAGTTCCCGAGTAATCACACCTTCTCCAAATTGGCCAAAAAAAGCGTTGTTGATTTTTCCTGGAAAATACACTAAAAAACCTACGAGCCGTTCCCGAGTAATCCCATCTTCTCCAAATTGGCCAAAAAAAGCGTTGCTGATTTTTCCTGGAAAAAACATCAAAAATCTTACGAGCCGTTCCCGAGTAATCACACCTTCTCCAAATTGGCCAAAAAAAAGCGTTGTTGATTTTTCCTGGAAAATACACTAAAAATCTTACGAGCCGTTTCCGAGTAATCACACCTTCTCCAAATTAGAAAAAAAAGCGTTGCTGATTTTTCCTGGAAAATATATTAAAAATTTTATGAGCCGTTCCCGAGTAATCACACCTTCTCCAAATTGGCAAAAAAAAAGCGTTGCTGATATTTCCTGGAAAATACACTTAAAAACCTACGAGCCGTTCCCGAGTAATCACACCTTCTCCAAATTGGCCAAAAAAAGCGTTGTTGATTTTTCCTGGAAAATACACTAAAAAACCTACGAGCCGTTCCCGAGTAATCCCATCTTCTCCAAATTGGCCAAAAAAAGCGTTGTTGATTTTTCCTGGAAAATACACTAAAAATCCTACGAGCCGTTCCCGAGTAATCACACCATCTCCAAATTGGCCAAAAAAAGCGTTGCTGATTTTTCCTGGAAAAAACATCAAAAATCCTACGAGCCGTTCCCGAGTAATCACACTTTCTCCAAATTGGCCAAAAAAAGCGTTGCTGATTTTTCCTGGAAAATACACTAAAAATCCTACGAGCCGTTCCCGAGTAATCACACCTTCTCCAAATTGGCCAAAAAAAAGCGTTGCTGATTTTTCCTGGAAAATACACTAAAAAACCTACGAGCCGTTCCCGAGTAATCACACCTTCTCCAAATTGGCCAAAAAAAGCGTTGCTGATTTTTCCTGGAAAAAACATCAAAAATCCTACGA